>JAIUZE010074612.1:0-51078 GCA_022085475.1 Heliosperma pusillum | reverse complement strand
GACGAAGTCTCTCAAAATGTTATCAATATCAAAGTGATTAGCAAACTAGCTAATAAACGTCTAGAGGTGTTTCATCCAGGGACAACGCCCGCTATCTCACACCCGAACCCAAAATACCACAAGCAAAAAGCCATCCAATCAAGCAACCTGTTCATCCATGAAAAACATGAACGCCACAATCAGTGGGGAGTAACTCCGGGTTCTCCCAGCCATATCACAATAAACGTACATAAACGGAAATACAAAAGTAGAAGCATGCATATATAGATATACATGTGAAATACGATAAGGATAGATAGGCAATTCAAGATATAATGATAAGAGCATATGGAATACAAATCCGAATCCATCATGTTATACAAAGACTCGGGGAAGACACTCTTAGGCAACCGAATACGCTCACTAGGGCTTACATCTCACCGTTAGCGGTATAAGCTTGATAAGATTAAGACTCGACAAACAAACCATGCCAAGTCATGGTATGATCACATAGAATCCAACATATTATCATCCATGTCACGACCCATATATATTTACGGGGCCTCAATCATTGCATGACCATGATAATATCATGAAATCACGCATTCATAGACAACGGTTCCAATTGCGATGCACTGACCATATAATTCATTAAATCACGCATTCAAAGACGACGACCCACGACGATATCCTCTCATCGGTAAATGAAACGCACTAGCATCGTGTACATGGCAAGTATGATTAAAAAGCATCCACGAGATAAAGCATTTCCCTGAACGCATACACGATAAAGCATTTCGCGTATGTAGACTAATTTCCTCCTGGTAGGAACGATAATTAAACGGCTCCTAATCTAAACCTGGCCAGATTCCCGGAATCACATTTTCCGATTCGACATGCGATGACGTTTCGCATCGAAGACTCGGTCAATCAATAGACGCCGAGTACCCCAAATTCGGTAGATCAATTCACGAAAGAGGCGGAAAAGAGCACAAGCCTCATAACAAGCGGTACGCTACATGCAAATAACACCACCTCGCAAGTACACAACATTTGACGGCCGGGTCGATCAACGCAATGCGTTCAACTCCCAACAACGTCGTCGTATGCCCACTAACACATGCATTTAAGCATTAGGATACCTCTCCGTTCCGACATTCCAGCCTTACGAACGGGAAGGTAGCCAAGGGAATGAGAGTACAAAGCACAAGACAAAATAGTGCTCAAACCGTATCATTTGTAAAAACGACTCAAAGTAGGACATACCACAAACCGTCACAAAACATGTGAATAGGGAAATATATAAACTTATCTATGATAAAAATGAATCAATACATGATACATAAGCATTAGAACAAGTTTGTGAAGCATAACGAATAAAAACATAGATAACCCCCCAAAACAACGTTGTTTGGAACCCAACGAAAACAAGGGTCCACTTCAAACGGTCATAACTAGAGTTTTAGACATGAAAATACAGAAATTCCAAGTCGAGACGATATCTTATCCTCTTGCGGTTCCAACGAATGGTCACAAGCCTAAAACAAGCAAGTAACGAAGGAGATATGATCATTTTACGAAAAGGGGTCAATGCAGTGAAACTGCACGAGTCCACCCGAGAACAACCAACACCATTTCTATCATTTCCAATTTTCATAAATCACTTCTATCAACTATCAACAATCAATATTCATCATCAACCATCATCAAATAACAACAATCATCATCCATAACATAATTCCTAAACTTACTAATCGTATTCTAATACGATTTCTAGCATATAAGCATGTAAACCACGTAAATGATACCGAGTAACCCTTCACCGTTACCTTTACGCGTCTTTAATTGATTACTAAGCCTTCCTAGTAGTCTCCACCTACAATTAGGTAATAAAAGATGAATATATTTCACCTTGAGAAAGACGGATAATTTAAAAAGCGAGAAATACGGTAATTTTATTACCAAAACGGATAGAGGAAGGTAAGAGGAGAAGAATGAGACGAACTTACGCGAATTATAGCAAGTAACGAATGAGCTAGGAAAATTCTAAGATTGAAAAGATTATGGAGGCAAGGTTTTTGATATTTGCTTAAGGAAGAAGAAAGAAATGAGTTGTGTTGAGTGAATTAGGTTAGGAGTAGTATGAGGGAGTATATGTAGGAAAAAGTCAACGAAAGTCAAAGACGGCTCAAAAGTCAAGAAAAGTCAAGAAAAGTCAAAGACGACTTAAAAGTCAAGAAAAGTCAAAGACGACTTAAAAGTCAAGAAAACTCAAACTCGCCTTAAGACGGGATTCTCATGGAATCTCGCGGAAATTCTAAATACGAACTCGGAAATTCTAAATTCGACTCGGAATATAAAATTCTAAATTAAAACTTAAATTTGCTGAAAGGTATCAGTAAAATATTTTCACTAGAAAAATAGGGTACATTTCCGGGTGTTACAACCGGGCCAGATAGAACTTGGACTCATCTGATTGTATTTTGTAACACTTATAACTCTCTGCTCAGGATGAATTTGAATCTCCATGATATCTCATTTGAAAGCTATGGATGTTAGATTTTTCCTCAAACAAGAATCACCCCTAAACATTTAGTAGATCTTTAGTTATTTAACTTGGAGTGCTGACTGGTCTTCCTCAGATGCCCAGCAAACATACCCTAGCCAGAACCGTTTTTCACATGCCTTAACTTTCTCTTTAGGATGATGTAGGAGTACCTCAAGATGCCATTTTAAAGCTAAATGAGTTAGCTTCTTCCACCATTTGGAATCACTCAAAGGTCGTCCTCCAATATTCAGCTATGGACCTTTTGGTAAGAGGGGGTCAGGCGGAACAATGCATTAGACTCTTCTGTACATGCTGTTTTATAGCAACCATAGGGCAAGCTACACACCTCATATGGTGGTGGTTCCAACTTCATTTTGTAGCTAAGACACTAAGCTTTCCAACCATATAAAGATCATCAAAATTGAATGAGTGTAGCTTAAATTATGTTGCCAAGAACATGACCCTTATCTTGTTCGTGCTGCAATCACATTCCTTTTAAGTAGGATTTGGTGACTTTGAAGCACCCATAAGCTTGGAGTCTTGTAAGGCTAATCATGACCATGAAATTTAGGCTTTCCCTTGATTACTCCTGTTGCAAACTCCCTTTCTTCAAAAGAATTTGCCCTCAAATTCTTGTGGATCAAAATGAAGAGACTTGCTGCCAAGGAGCTTGTTCTTCTAACCATCAAAGATCAAGTACAACTCTAAGTAATAGACTCTCATGGCCTCCTTCTGGATCATATACTAGAATGGTAAATGGCAAAAGATATGTTGTACCATTCCCAACTTTAGATTGCATACTCAACCAAGTAGTGCTTGTTCCTCCTGGATCAAATGCGAGGTGTATGACATCCTCCCTAGACTTCATATGTACCCTTATTCTTCTTGTAGTATTATGAGCTTGTCTATCATTTGGGGATTGTGTTCCACCTGGATGAAATGTACTCATAGCAAGCTTTGGACTCAACCTCCTATCAAGTATCCCAATACTTGCGGTACCCAAATCAAAATGTTCATATTTGCACCCCAAGTTTGATTTGTTCTCATTGACTACTCCCTTAACATCCTTTGGTGACCAACACTCTTTAAGTGAAGCATAAGCAAGAAGCAAATCAGCCCCTAGGGTACCTCCTCTCACATTCAGCTCCTCTTCAGTAGATATCAAGTTATACAAAGGGTCACTCACATTAAAACAAGCATCATTCACATAGCACACATCCAAACGAGTGCTTATACAACAAGTAGAACACGAGAAAGCTTCAAGTGGGCAGCTATTGTTTTTGTGCATTGGACTCATCATATACAAAACTAAATGAACTAAGACTTGAGCAACATCAAGTAGTGAACCTCCCCTTGGTGTTCCACATAATCCCAACAAGTTCTCACAACCATTTTGAGCATTACTCATCTTAAAACACAAGAAGATCATAGCTGGACAGTAGGGTTTAGATTGATCAATTTCACTCCTTAACATGTATGAGGTTGCACCCAAATGAGCAAGAATAACTTGAAACCTCATCAACATGTAATAATGAAAGTGTGGGGATGCAAGACTACAAGATATACCTCTCAAGATGAAATTTAAGATGCAAGAATCATGCCTTGTGTAGGAGATCAGATTTGGCACACTTGAGCATGGAACAACCCAAGACACTTCTTTTGCTTCACCCTTGATCGACTCCCAACAACTACCACCATTGAACATGACCATGGACTGTCCAAACTTCATGGTTTGAAGCTCAAGTAGTCCTTGGTCGACAATCACCTCTATAGGACCAAAATCAGTAGCTTGCTCATTGATGGCTCCACAAGAAAGGACAAGGCTATTCTCTTGTTCATTAGTAGGCTCATAGGTTGAGTTCAAGGAGGTTTTATTTTCAAAACATGGGTTCTCAATGATAGCACTACATGACCGTTTCACTTCAGCATATGTACTCATGACCTTTGGTTTAAGCTTAGACTTAGGACAAGCAACATCCAAGCATGACACAACAACCATTTGGCCTAAACTCTTATCTTTCCCAACTGTCTTGATGGCTTCTAAACTATCCCCTTTAGTTAAGACCTCATGATTTGTAGGCCTTACTAAGATCTTCTCAACATATAAGGCTAACTCAAGCAAATCATCATATGGATACAACACTTCTACATCAATTCTCTTTGCAATTTCATATTTCAAGCCATGGTAAAATCTAATTCCCTTTTGCACAACCTCAACATTCATATCACAAACAAAGTGTAGTTCCTCAAACAACTTAGCATATTCAAGGACACACAATGAACTTTGTTTAAGGGCTTTTAGTTCAGTCCACAAATCCTCCATGGTAGAACAAGGTAGATAATCTTGTTTCATGTTCCTTTTAAGTTTAAACCAAGAACTAATCATAGCCTTCCCTTCCATTCTCCTTGAAAGTTTAAGAGTATTATACCATAACAAAGCAAAATCCTTTAAACAAGACACAACAAGTTCAAGCTTCCTTTTTTCTGAATAACACTTGTGCTCAAAGTAGCATTCAACATCATACAACCAAGACACAAATGCTCTACTGTTTTCACCATTAAAGGAAGGAAGTAATGGTGTTTTACCTTTGATCCCAAGGGTAGGAGAGGGCTTAGAACACTCATGTGGCAGGTGGTACTTCCCTTTGTAAAAATTAGGTGGTTTAGGCTCCCTTGGAACACCATAGTTGTTGGTTGTCTTCTTTGGAAGCACATCACCTTCATACCCTTTTGTAAGAGCTTGCAACTTCCCCATAGCTTCTTCTAAGGACTTGGAGATGGAACCAAGGTCACAAGGCTTCATTCTTTGACATGGAACATAAGCCATAACAAACATTGCTACTGATTTACTCACACAAATCAGATTGCACTCCTCTCTTGAAAACAGGTTGTTTTGTGTTTATAATGTAGGTAGGTGTAAGATGACTCTCAAACCAAAGCTCTGATACCAATTGGAATGGAAATACTCAGAAAAGTATAGATTTTGTTGGAGTAGGTGTCCTCCACAATAGTGCGCCACATAATAAATCTTATTATGGAATATAATTGGGATAATTATTGACTATATATATATGATTAGTCAGTTGATTAACGTAAATCAATAACGGTTGGCTAACTAGAGTTTGACGTATTGCGTTTGACGGCGGGGATCAATGTCGGATTTCGGTCACACCTAAAGGATGAAATCCCAAAATAGTAACTAATATTTGCTATACGATACAGTTAATTAGTACTTACATATATTCGATAGGTACGACTGTTAATTGTTAGAAATTGAGTTAAGAACTCAAATTCGATTAAAATTATTTTTCAATTATGCGATAATTGACTAATAAATTTATATCTTATTTTAATACGATTAAATAAGATTTAACTTAGTAATTAATCGTTAAATTACTAAATTAGTTGAGGGTTTGAGATAGAAGTAATTAGTTAATTATATTTACAAGGAGTTGTAAAATAAATTAACTAAGCATTGTGGGACCCATTATATATTGATATAATGGTAAAATATTACTTAAAATATTAAGTACATATTATTTATTTAATTGAGTCATATAATTGTTATATGATCAAATTAACACTTAATTATACAAGATAATTAACCATATGATCAATAAGTATTGGTGAGACAAATATCAAAAATCAAAATGGACCTAACTAGGCCAAAATGGCCGGTTGGATTGTAGTTAGAAGGGTGATGATTTTTGTTCTTGTTTGTACTCTTTGGTTAGCATTTGAAAGTGACATAACAAGTATAAAACAATCATCATCTTTTCTACAACACTCCACTCTAATGCATGTGATAAAATTAAGCAAAATAAGAGTCCTTTATGGACTAAGTGGTCCGGCCAAATGGCTTTAAAAATGAGCAATTGTGTTCATTATTTTACCACTTCATTTTGTGCAATTGTTATACTTCTTTCTAAAATTCTTCCTCTCACTAAAAACTCTCAAATACTAATATTTACTAAGTATTACTAGTGTAGTAATATAGTCATAATATTAGTAGAATAATATCTATCTTATTATCTAGTTAATAATAAGGGTAGATTATTTGGGTTAATCTTGGTGCAACTTAGAGGAGATCTCTACTTTGGAGATAGTTTGTGTTCATCCATATTTATAGCTCAAGAACAACAAGAAGGAGTTGTTGTTGTGCCCATATAATTTCCATATCAATGTGAGGAAATTTCTTCTTTTATATAAATGTCTTTATATTTGCATGCATGTTACATAGATCATTATAAACTAAATTAATAAGTAATTTAGTAAATAATTAGAGGAGTCTAATTAAGGTCTATGGACTTTCATGTGGTATCAGAGCTAGCTTGTAGCATGAATGTTCATTTTGGACATTTTTATTAAAGTTATAAGATAACTAATAAATCAAATATTTTGAGTTAAAATACGATTCTGACGAAACGTTTTGGTGCATGTATACCTACTGACCTCAAAATGTTTGTGGTCAAGTTTCGTGATTTTAGGGATTAATTTACTATTTATTTTGATTTTTGGCGTTTAAACCGAGTTAAAAGTTAACTAAAAATAGTTGCATGTTGATTCTGGCCATGAAATTTTAATATGCTCTCACATGAATTTCTTAAATATTGTATATAAAATTTCGTGACTTTTACTTATGTATTGCATGTTTATTGATTTTTATACGATAAAAGTCGATAATATGAGATTATAATGTTCATAAAATTGAAACGTCCATTTCTGGTCTTGAAAATTTTTTGTACATTTAACATTCTAATTTTGATACTCTTGGTGAAATTTCATAATTTGTTTCACTGTTTTACTATATCTAATGTTTTTATTTGATAAAACCATTAAATACAAAGCTATTTGTTCATAAAATTAATTTAAATTTTTTGAGCAAATGTTTTTTTATTTTTATAGTTCCTGGAATTGTTCCAGAATGTACAAAATTTTTGGTTTCAAATTTTATGATGTTTATATTTTATTTTGGTTTTATTTCATAATTGTTATGATTAAACAGTAATATTTAGCAAATGAAATCAAATCGATCTAATTAATGACCAACAAAATTAGTAGTGACTAACTTTGAGTTCTAAATCAGTTTAGTTAATTAGTTTGAATTTTAAATGAGATTTAAAAGTTGATAGTGATTTTTAATGGTTAAAAATCAATAAATCCCGAAAAAAATCGAGCTACAATGAGCATGAATTGAACTTAGGACGATTTTGGCATGAATTTTGCAGAAATTTATTTTATTTATGTTTGAATGAATGAATGTCATTTATTTAATAATTTATGCAAAGTTTGTACCTAGTATGGCCTAGTTATTTTTATCGTTATTACCCGTAATGTAAGGGAATAACGGTTTGGTTGTAATTTGATTGCGATCTCGTATCGCCGTATTGTATAATTTTATAATTTTATTTGATAGAATAAATGTATAATAGGAATTTGTATATTTGTATATTGGTAATTATTTTATGAAGACCGGTGACTCCCTCAAGACGGTGCCATTTTGGAAGATGTTCCAAGTGAAGAGGCAAGGGACCAAGGAGTTGGTTTCCGAATTTGTAACTATCTAGTTAATTTTGATTAGCTAGGTGGCCCTACTAGGATTTTATTGTTGCTTGATTGCTTGCTTTATTTTCGCTCATGCCAAAATCGTCACACATGCATTTTATTTACCGTTATTGTCAATTAAAAGTTATCACAATTCACGACTTAGTTCCTTATAGGAATTAATAACTAAATTGACAAGATCTCTCACATGTTTAAAAGAATTGAGATTAGCCTTACCAATTAATAACACCTATGAATCCCGTGTTCATTAGGGCTACCACGCTCGTGGGTCCCTTTTTACCTCGGGTAAGTAGGGTGATACGATCACTAGCTAAAATTGGATTGGACTCAACGAGATAAGCGTTATCTTGGGACTAGGAGATGGATTTAGATGAAATCCGTCAACCAAGAGTTCTAAGGGTAGAATTAGTCAAGTAATGACTTACCATTTCTAGATAAAGGTAGCATGCGATGACTATTTTTATTTAAAGATGGGTCTTGGAATCATTTATATAATTTAGTGAGAGGTCATTATATGAATGCTAAAACTTGTTAAAATGTTTTTCAAGTAAATTAACAATGAATGTTTATATATTTTTTTTTGTTGTAGTTACCATATTCGCATAATGTCGACATCATCAAACGTTGCAACCTTGGGTAAGGACTCATGGTTGAGATCCGTCATGGACAAGTGTGTCCTAAAGGATGACGGAAGTAACTTCGTTGAATGGGAGTCAACGATCAAGAGCGACGCGTTATCCGATAACGTGCTTCGCTACTTGGTCGAAGAGCCCCCCACCGAACCCGCGCCAAGATCGTCCGCGGTGGTTCGGGCCGAGTATGACCTTTATTTGAAGGTTGCTAATGACGTCAAGAATGTCTTGATTTGGTCAATCTCACCCAAACTCAAACTCCAATTGATTTCTCTCAATGCATATGCGATATTCACGAGAATCACTTCGATGTTTTCGCAAGCCCCTCAAATTGTCCAATATGAGGCGATTACGAAATTCTTTGACACTAAGCTTCAAAGGGGCCAAAAAGTTGGCCCACACGTGCTCAAAATGGTTGAGTACGCGGACACCTTAGAGCGTCTAGGGTGCAAAATTCCGAAGAATTGGTGGTGGGTATAGATCGTCATCACGCACACAAGTTCACCCAATTAGGGTGAACTATAAATGAATGGGCAAGGACAAGAGTTCAATTGAACTCCATGCACTTCTCACCCCAAGCTGAGAGAGGACATGGAGGCTAGTGGGAGTTGGAACCCAAGGATGTTCTTCCATGAACATGAAGAACATGAACCTTGGTGAGGAAGGACAAGGGAAAGGGTTTAGACTCTTTTCAAGAAATCCGGCAATGGGAAAGGGCAAGGTTTTTAAAGGCCAAGCCAAATAAACAAACACTCCGGAGGCGGATTGATATTACTGTAATGGCAAAGGCATTGGAAACGCAATTGCCCCAAGTACTTGAAAGACAAGAAAGACGGTTGTGTGACAACGTCAGGTAAAATTCTTTCATCACTCTATATGATAGATATTAACTTTGCTAGTACATCTTCTTGGGTATTTGATACCGGTTGTGGTTCTCACCTTTGTAATCATGTACAGGGGCTGAGGGACGTGCAAGCACTAGCTAAGGGTGACGTGGACCTGCGCATGGGAAATGGAGATAAGGTAGCCGCAGTTTCCGTGGGCACCTACGTTCTTCTTTTGCCTAATGGTTTAGAGTTGTATTTAAATAATTGCTATTATGAACCAACTCTTACCAAGAACATTATCTCCATTTCCGTGTTAGACATGGAAGGATTTTCATTTTGCATTAAGAACAACTGTTGTACTTTTTCACTTAATGAAATGGTTTATGGCGAGGCCATTTCTAGTGGAGGTATTTATGTTTTAGATATTGCAAAAGAGGTCTATCATGTAGAAAACAAGAAGCTCAAAACAGGTGAACCTAATCAATCATACCTTTGGCATTGTCGTTTAGGGCACATAAACGAACGACGCATAAAGAGACTTGTTTAATAAAGTACTCAAACCATTCGATTACGAATACTATGGCGTATGCGAATCTTGTCTTCTAGGCAAGATGACTCGTGCTCCTTGTACGGGAAAAGGGACACGAGCAAGTGAAGTATTAGGACTTATACATACGGATGTATGCGGTCCAATGACTATCCGAGCTAGAGGTGGTTATCACTACTTCATTACTTTTACCGACGACTTGAGTAGATATGGATATGTCTACTTGATGAGGCATAAAAGTGATGCTTTTGAAAAATTCAAGGAATTTCAAAACGAAGTAGAAAACCAATTGAATAAAAAGATTAAAACCCTACGATCCGATCGTGGTGGTGAATACTTGAACCATGAATTTGATTCACACCTGAAAGATTGTGGTATAGTATCACAATGGACACCTCCTGGAACACCTCAATTAAACGGTGTATCCGAAAGGAGAAATCGAACTTTATTAGATATGGTTCGATCTATGATGAGTCTAACCGAGCTTCCTGATTATTTTTGGGGTTTTGCTATCTTATCTGCAATATTTTCACTAAATCGAAGCCCGACTAAAGCGGCAAACAAGACTCCATATGAGATATGGACAAGGAAAGTCCCTTATTTGTCGTTTATGAGAATTTGGGGATGCGAGGCTTTTGTTAAGAATAAGTCTGACGATAAACTCGCACCCAAATCTGACAAATGTCTTTTTGTAGGATATCCAAAGGAATCACGTGCTTATTACTTCTACAATAAACACGAGGACAAAGTGTTTGTGTCTCGGGATGCAGTCTTTTTAGAAAGTGATTTTATTTCTAAAAGACAGAGTGGGAGAAAATTTGAACTTGATGAAGGCCAAGAGCCACAAACCGAAAAGGACGACGAGGAAAACGTTCCCTCTTCGTCTGGTACGGTCGAAAAGGACGACGAGGAAAAAACGTTCCCTCTTTTTTTTTCGTCTGGGTACGGTCATTATTCCTTCGGAACCTAGGAGGTCAAGCAGAATTAGTCATCAACCTGATAGATACCTTGGTATGATAGAGGAAGGTGATGACTATAATGTGTTACTTTTTGAAAGTAACGAACCTACTACCTACAAAGCAGCCATTTCTAGTCCCGACTCAAAGCTATGGCTAGGAGCCATGCAATCCGAAATGGATTCTATGTACAACAATCAAGTATGGGACTTGGTTGATTTACCTAAGGAGGTACGACCTCTTCAGTGTAAGTGGATCTATAAGATCAAAAATGGCATAGACAAACATAATGATGTTTATAAAGCTAGATTGGTGGCAAAAGGTTTCACCCAAGTTCATGGTCTTCACTATGACGAAACCTTCGCCCCAGTCGCCATGCTTCGATCCATAAGGATTATCTTAGCGTTGCCGCATTTCATAATTAGGAGATTTTGGCAATGGATGTTCAAAAACCGCACTCTTGTAATGGAATGCTAGAAGAGGAAGTGTACATGGACACAACCGGAAGGGTGTGTGGAACCATCAAACCCTAAGAAGTATGCCAACTTAAGGATCCATCATGCGTCTTAAGCAAGCATCCAGGCGGGAATAATCGTTTTCGACATGTAATTAAACAAAATGGTTTCACTCGAAGTGTCGAGGAACCGTGTTTATACATGAAGTTTAGTGGGAGTAAAGTAACTTTTCTAGTCTTGTATGTAGATGACATACTACTCATTGGGAATGATATTCAAATGCTCACTTCTGTAAAGGAGTGGCTAGGAATACATTTCCAAATGAAAGACTTAGGAGAGGCCCAGCGCATCTTAGGTATCCGGATCTATAGGGATAGATCTAAACGGATACTAGCATTAAGTCAAGAAACTTATATTGATAAGATTCTTGATCGGTTCAAATGAAAGACTCTAAGAGAGGCTTCACTCCTATGGGAAGTGGGATCACTTTGAGCAAGTCAGAGTGCCCTACGAAACCCAAGAAGATTGAACGCATGAAATTGATCCCTTATGCCTCTGCTGTTGGATCAATCATGTATGCTATGATGTGCACTCGTCCCGATGTTGCATATGCTTTGAGCATGACAAGTCGTTACCAAGCAAATCCAGGTGAGAATCACTGGATAGCCGTAAAGAACATCCTTAAGTACTTAAGTTGGACTAAGGATTCGTTCTTAGTGTTTGGAGGCGAGACTGAGTTACGTGTAAAGGGTTACACAGATGCCAGTTTCCAAACAGATAGGGATGATATGAAATCCCAATCCGGCTACGTTTATATGATGAATGGAGGAGCTGTTTGCTGGAAGAGTTTCAAACAAAGCATTACAGCGGATTCTACAACAGAAGCAGAGTACCTTGCAGCGTCTGAAGCTGTATGGATTCGGCAATTTTTGGAAGGACTAACAGTAGTCCCTATTGCCAAAGATCCTATCACGATTTATTGTGATAACAGTGGGGCTATTTTTCAAGCAAAAGAGCCCAAGTCTAGTAACAAGTCTAGACATGTACTTAGGAAATATCATGTAATTAGAGATTACGTGGACAGAAAGGAAATTGACATTTGTAAGGTTGGGACAGATGACAACATTGCTGATCCTTTAAACAAGCCTTTATCAAAGGCTAAGCATGATGGTCATGTCGTCACAATGGGATTGAGACGTGTGCCAGAATTCCTTTAGATTATGTAATATGTAATAATTGAATGTTGTATTAATTATTTCATATATGATAACTGCATTCATTGTTCGAGTTTTATTTTAAACTCTTTTATTTAGTTTGACTAAATTCAATACTTTGTTTATCCGAATAGATTGTTGGACCCTATTCAAGTGAATAGGACGAACTTAGTATTTTGTCCCTAGTCACTCAATGAGGTGACGTCTCGAAGTGACTAGATTGTAAGTCAATCGATGGTTGGTTCAGCACCATGGGGTCATGGAGATGACTGGTCGTTTACATAGACAGACTGTATGACACTCTGTCGGACAGTGACATTGTAGAGACCCTTTAATCAATTATTTGATGCCTGGTAGTGGCAGGGGGTCTTTATAATCGTAGTCCTATAAGTGATTCTTTTGACTGGCGGACCGTCTATATGAGTCGGTGAGTTTCCGATTGTTTTGGGTTGATGTTCTAGGGTCGTGCGTAAAAGGAGCCGATGGACATTTTCGGATCATGGTGATCTGCATCATACAGAGTAGAGATCAACGGGAATTGTCCACCCACGTTGGGTAAAAACATCTTTAGGCCACTCGAGGAGAAGTTACTGTAAATGCGTGGCCACGCTAGGAAAGAGATCTATGGTAGATTTTCCGGTCAGACAGTTACTCTCCCTATCGAGAAAACCACTCTCGATATTGTCAATCGCAAGTGCGACCTGGAAGACACCTTGCGTTGAGTGGGAGATGTGATAAAGAGACAAGAGAATCGGTGACGCACACTTGTGTCAGACAAGTGGGAGATTGTTGGAGTAGGTGTCCTCCACAAAAGTGCGCCACATAATAAATCTTATTATGGAATATAATTGGGATAATTATTGACTACATATATGATTAGTCAGTTGATTAACGTAAATCAATAACGGTTGGCTGACTAGAGTTTGACGTTATTGTCGTATGACGGAGGTGATCAACTGATCCCTTTCGGTCACACCTAAAGGATGAAATCCAAATAGTAACTAATTATTTGTATACGATACAGTTAAATTAGTACATTACATATATTCGATATGTACGAGAGTTAATTGTTAGAAATTGAGTTAAGAACTCAAATTCGATTAAGCTTATTTTTCAATTATGCGATAATTGACTAATAAATTTATATCTTATTTTAATACGATTAAATAAGATTAACTTAGTAATTAATCGTTAAATTACTAAATTAGTTGAGGTTTTGAGATAGAGGTAATTAGTTAATTATATTTACAAGGAGTTGTAAAATAAATTAACTAAGCATTGTGGGACCCATGATATATTGATATAATGGTAAAATATTACTTAAAATGTTAAGTACATATTATTTATTTAATTGAGTCATATAATTGTTATATGATCAAATTAACACTTAATTATACAAGATAATTAACCATATGATCAATAAGTATTTGTGAGACAAATATCAAAAATCAAAATGGATCAATTTGAGGCTCACATGGCCGGTTGGTGTGTAGTTGTTGGTGATGATGGTTGTTCTTATTCATACTCACAAGCAACATGTGCTTATGACATGAATAGTAAACATGAAATCATTTTATTCACTACAACACATTACCACTTTGCATGGCAATAAAATAAGAAGAAAATATCACTCATTTGGTGATGTGAAAACCGGCCCTTGTGGCTATATATAGAACAATTGTTGTTCATTTCTTTACTACTTCATTCTTGCTTATTTGATCATACATCTCTCAAAACTCATCTTCTCTCTAAAACTCTCAAATACTAATATTTACTAAGTATTACTAGTGTAGTAATATAGTCTAGTATTAGTAGTATAATATCTATCTTATTATCTAGTTAATAATAAGAGTAGATTATTTGGGTTAATCTTGGTGCAACTTAGAGGAGATCTTATACTTTGGAGATAGTTTGTGTTCATCCATATTTATAGCTCAAGAACAACAAGAAGGAGTTCTTGTTGTGCCCTTATATTTTCCATATCGATGTGAGGAAATTTCTTCTCTTATATAAATGTCTTTATATTTGCATGCATGTTACATAGATCATTATAAACTAAATTAATAAGTAATTTAGTAAATAATTATAGGAGTCTAATTAAGGTCTATGGACTTTCAAGACCATCATCATCTGTCATAAGTCCACCACCGTTGCCCCATAATTCATCTCGATTACCATAGCAACAGCCCATCACTGAAGCCTCGAAACCCGACGACGGAGTCCATTTCAGACCACCACCGTGCTCCGCCACCCTGAGCTGCTCCTCCACCACGCTTCAAACAACTCAACCACAAATTCGACTTGCCGCTGACCTTGACTCCCAAGAATGGTCGTGAGCTCGTGCCAGCTGAATTCGACACCACCAGCCGCGGTTGAGCCTAACAACAATCGACCACCTGATGCGACACCGGCTGCAGCTCTGACTCCGTCTGCTCCGCACCAACACCACCATCATTAGCGCCTTATATAAGAGTAAAGAGGAAATATTGTATTGATTTTTTTTTGGATACTTAAATCTTACAATGACAAGTCTATTTATATACTACATAGACCACAACTTACTTAAGCTAAAAATAAGGATAACTATCCACTTTATTAGGCACTAACACATGATCATTATTGACTCCTACAAGTACTCTAACAACTACATGACCATAACTAACAATTAACACATGCTCCTAAACAATAGTAGATGACTTTGAATTAATTCTCAACACTTCCCCTTGATTCAAAGTTGGTCATGCCTAGTTGAGATATGAAGAACCGATGCTTAGCTTGCGGAAGCGACTTCGTAAAAACATCAGCTTCTTGTTCATTTGTACCACAAAACTTCAGTGATATTTTATCGTCGGAGACAAGCTTGCGTATGAAGTGATGATGAACATCTATGTGCTTTGTTCTTCCATGGAAAGCCGGATTTTTTTGCCATTGCAATCGCAGACCTGAAATCACAGTAAATAACAACACCTTCATTTTGCTTTATATGGAAGTCTGCTAGTAACTTCATTAGCCATAGAGCTTGTCGAGCTGCGGAGGTTAGTGCTGCATATTCTGCTTCGGATGATGAAAGTGCAATAGTTTCTTGTTTCTTTGAACTCCAAGTAATTGCACCAGAACCGAGATTAAAGACGCTACCAGTGGTGCTCTTTCGATCATCTAAGCAGCCTGCCCAATCACTGTCAGTGAATCCAACTAATCTGAAATTTTCCTTGGGCACTTTAGTATACCAAATGCCAAAGGTAAGACTTCCTGCCACATAGCGGACGATCCTCTTTGCTGCACCAAAATGTTGCTTAGTCGGATTGTGCATGTATCTAGACACCTCACTAACCGGAAAAGCAATATCCGGCCTAGTATGAGTAAGATAATTTAAGCCCCCAACAAGGCTTCTATACACTCTGCCATCAACATGCTCCGTTCCATCTTCTCGCTGCAACTTTTCATTTATATTCATGGGTGTAGTTGCAATATCACAATTTGACATGTTAAATTTTTTCAACAAATCTTTAGCATATTTTCCTTGAGAAAGAAAAATACCATCATCTCCTTGTTTGATCTCAAGCCCCAAAAAATATTTCAGCAAACCCAAATCAGTCATCTCAAATTTTCTCATCATGCATGACTTGAACTCATTTACTAAAGACTCACATGAACCCATAAAAATCATGTCATCAACGTAAAGACAGACCACCAGAAAGTCGTTACCTTGGTGCTTGATATAGAGAGTGGGCTCCTTTTCACTCCTCTTGAACCCGCTAGCTTGAAAGAAGGAATCTATCTTGCTGTACCAGGCACGTGGTGCCTGTTTCAGCCCGTAAAGAGCTTTGCGCAACTTATAAACTTTGCCTTCATTGTCATTAACAAAGCCTTGAGGTTGTGAGACATATACCTCCTCCTTTAGTTCACCGTTAAGAAACGCTGACTTTACATCAAATTGATAGACTGGAAGCTGAAATTGTGCCGCAATAGCAAGAAAGACTCTTACCGTCTCAAATCTCGCAACGGGTGAAAAAGTCTCATCAAAATCTACCCCTTGTTGTTGCGAGTACCCCTTTGCGACTAGCCGAGCTTTGTGTTTTTGAATGCTTTCATCGGAGTTGTATTTTGTGCGGTACACCCATTTGAGTCCGATGATATTCTTGTCAACCAGTTGATTAACTAGCTCCCAAGTCTCATTCTTTTCTATGGATTTCATTTCTTCTTCCATAGCAACCTGCCAAACATTACTTTCAACAGCCTCATCAAAAGTAAGAGGGTCAGTCATATACAAAGCAAAATTGCAAGTTCTGTAAATATCGCTGAGGGAACGATAATGCTTTGGGGACTCTGACGAGCTTGATGAAGACTGTGTACTGGGAGTTGACGGAGTGTTTGGAGGTGAGCTAAGAGGCGTGGTCTGACCACTGTTTTGCTGAAGATGATTGTCAGGAGGTGTGTAATCGGAAAAGTTGTTGCTGTTGTTGCTGTGCTCAACATCAGTACCATCAAGGATGGGTTCATGATGTACAAGTCTTGGTTCCGAACTTTGCTCATCATTGCTCTATATCCATTTTTCTGCTTCATTAAACTTGACATCTCGACTTATAATAACCTTACCATTCACCGGGTTATATAATTTATATGCTTTTGATTCACTACTATAGCCAACAAAAATGTATTTTTCAGATTTACTATCAATTTTGCTACGTAGATTAGAAGGAATTAAAGCATAAGCTAGACATCCGAATATTCTCAAGTGTTTTACCCGCGGTTTCTTACCTCTCCATGCCTCAAATGGTGTTTGATTCATCACGGATCTGGTGGGGGATATGTTCAGCAGATACACAGCCGTTGCTACTGCTTGTCCCCAAAATTTATTTGGAAGACCCTTTGCCGTCAACATGCTTCTGGCCATCTCAACCACCGTTCTGTTTTTACGCTCTGCCACACCATTTTGTTGGGGCCTGTAGGGTGCAGTGAGCTCTCTCCGTATGCCGTGCTCATCACAGAACACGTTAAACGCAGTAGACAAAAATTCACCTCCACGATCACTTCGGAGAGCTTTTATGCGGCTGTCACTTTGGTTCTCAACCAACATCTTGAATTTTTTGAAGTAGTCTAATGCTTCTGATTTCATACTTAAGAAATAAACCCAACTCATCCGGGTAAAATCATCAGTAAACAATATAAAATATCGACTACCACCAATTGACTCAGTTTTCATAGGCCCACAAAGATCTGTATGAACCAATTCCAGAAAGTTTGAGGCCCGCCAAGCCTTCCCAGAAGGATATGGCAGCCTGCATTGCTTCCCATAAATACACCCTTCACAAAAAATATGCTCACCAATTTTCGGCAAACCAACAACCATTTCATTTTGACTCAAAACTTTCAAACTTTTCACGTTCAAGTGCCCAAAACGCAAATGCCTGAGTCTAGTTTCAGTATCTCCTTTAACTACTAATGCATTACCAACATCACTTGACACATCAAGAGGGAACATCCTATTTTGGGTCATAAAAACAGTAGCTACAATTTTTTCAGAATTTTTGTCTGTAATAATGCATTTACCATCCTTAAAAGCAACGGAATAACCACTACTCATTAATTGACCAACACTTAATAGGTTGTAAGCTAAACTTGGCACAAAGTTCACATTATGAATAAGTTTTGTATCACCTTGTTTGGTTGTGATAGCAACTGTCCCTCTCCCTTCAACGTGAACAGGCTTGTCGTCTCCAAGTCGCACTTCACTTTTAATCGCCTCATTAAGGTCTTTGAACATGGATTTTGAGCACGCCATGTGGTTTGAGCATCCGCTATCAATGAACCAAACGCCATTACCAGGTGCACTAATTGGAGAATGTGCCATGAACAGCTTGGAATCTTCGTCGGCTTTCTCAACAAAATTCGCCTTCTGGTCATCGTTATGCTTGAACCAGCAATCAACTTCCTTGTGGCCATATTTCTTGCAGCATCTGCATTGTATGAAACTTCCCGAACGCCCTCGTCCGCGTCCTCTGCCACCACCACGACCTCGTCCTCGGCCGCGAAAACCTCCTCGTCCATTTCCCTTTTCAGTCTTCCCCTGCACTTGGAATGCCTTCTCCTCTGCTTTAGGAGACAATTTTGTAGCCCGCTCTTCATGAGCTAATAGAGAACTCATCATTTCATCAAATGTATAAGTGGACAAGTCCTTTGATTCCTCTATAGCAGGCACAATATAATCAAAATTGGCATTCAAACTACGTAATACTTTACTTACGATAGTTTCACTACTCATAACTTCACCAAACGAACGCATTTGACTGACGATTTTAGTCACTTTAGACAAATATGATTGCACAGACTCGGTATCCCCCATTGTTAATGCAGCAAAATCACGACGGAGAGTCTGTAAACGTACCTTAATTACTCTCTCGTCACCCATATACTCTTGTTTGAGTATCTCGCACGCGTCATGAGACGTGGTTGCTGCTGAAATTCGCGGAAAAATCTCATCATCAAGGGCAGATTGAAGGAGGAACAACGCCTTTGCATCACGTTTGCGGGTCTCCCTCAACTGCGGATCGGGCACAGTCGGTGCCGGAGTCGGTTCAGTATAACCGACCTCCACCAAGTCCCATAGCTCTTGAGACCTGTACATCGTCTTCATTTTAAGACTCCAAAGATGATATTTTTCCCCCTTAAAAACAGGAATTAAGGGTTGAGACGAAGAGTTGGTTCCATTTCCAGCCATTTTCGTCAATTAATTAGGTTTGGGTGGGTGATTGTTATGTGTCTGGCAATGTTGTAATTGAATTGGGGGTTTTGGTTTGTTTTCGTGAAGAAGAGGAAAGTTGCAGGGGTTTTAATTGTTTTTTTTGTTTTTTTTTTTTTGGATTATGGATCAAAACTTGGTCGTCTGATACCACATATAAGAGTAAAGAGGAAATATTGTATTGATTTTTTTTTGGATACTTAAAGCTTACAATGACAAGTCTATTTATATACTACATAGACCACAACTTACTTAAGCTAAAAATAAGGATAACTACCCACTTCATTAGGCACTAACACATGATCATTATTGACTCCTACAAGTACTCTAACAACTACATGACCATAACTAACAATTAACACATGCTCCTAAACAATAGTAGATGACTTTGAATTAATTCTCAACACCTTACTCGACCACCACCACCAGCAAAGCAGACCAAAGTGGGCCCCATCCGGTCGACCGGCAGCCTGGCCACCGACTGGTGACCCAGCCCTCCTTCCTCTACAAACGTCAAGACAAGCAAGACGTTGGTCCCAGCCGGCCTGTCGGCCGCCGGTCAACCGGCTGGGAGTCCAATGCTACGTTTTTGCCCAGTTTCGAATCAAAAGATGTTGAGCTGGTCATCAACCCGGCCGCCGGCCCACCAGCTCAGACCCGCTCTTATGTGTTTGCGCATGAACCATGATGTGGAGCTTTTGGGTTTTCTTTTCCCTTTTTTTCTTTTTGCTTTTGTTTTGTTCCTTGGTTTACAAGAGAGGACGGACGGAGAGAACAAAACGAGACTACCCACCCATTATTACCCATTAGATTATATTATTATCTAGAAAATAGGAGACCCACAATTATTTGAAGACACCCATAGGATTTTTAGACTAGACCAGACTATTATTTGACTCGTATTAGAAATATATTAGGTAGAGCATTAGACTAGAAGAAAAATTCGTCTCACTAGATTATATTTTCTTATTTTAATTTCTTCCTTTATTCTTTTCCCGAATTATTTTTCATCTTGTAATAATTATCTCTACCCGGATTTTATATGAAGATTAAATTGAAATATTGGGTTTTTATTCAAAGTTCAATCTTTTCTCTTTATTTTCATATTTATTTTCATTTATTTTACATTATTTTACTAGATTACTTATTAGTAATGTTTAGTTTGTTTATTATTGTGCTAATCTTTTTGTTTGTCTTAATTATGTTTGAGTAGATTAAAGCTCGGGTTTAGGGGGACCTTTTGTGATGTAATTTGTTTGAGTTTGTTGTTTTGATGACGGGAATTACTTGGTAGTTTGTATTCATTGTCAAGCACGCTACGTGTTTGTTGAAATGCCCGAGTGAAAACGTGAGTCTTTCACTTGTCTCGTTGACTTTTACTTTTACCGAAATCTTGGGTTAGTTGTTCCTTTGAGTTGTCTTGAGGTGAAAGCATAGGCTTGTTGTAGGATAGCGTGTATATTGATCGGTTAGGCCTAGAAAGAGCGAAAGTTTACTAGACTCGACCTAGGGGACTTTGACCGAAAGGTCGTGATTTTACCCATACATCACCCGGACCATTCCTTGACTCAAAACTGACTCAGTCCCTTTCACACTAGCGAACCCAAAACCTTGGCTTTGTTCCCTTATCGTTACTTGTTTGTTTAACTTATGTTTTTATTTTTAATTCATTAGCTTATTATTATTACTCACATTGTTTGTTTGACTAAACTAGAACAAAACCAAGACTTATAGCCTAACCCCACCGTCTTTTGTGGTTCGACCCCGACTTCCGCTATCGCATTAGTTGGGTTTTACAAATTGTTTTTGCTTGGCCGGTGAGCGACAAACTGCCTCACCAAAATGGCGTCGTTGCCGGGGATGGCGTTAGATTTTATTTACTTAGTAATAAGTCTTGGATTAGTCCTAGTTTGTTTCCTTAGTTGTTGTTTCTTTTATTGGTTGTCATTGTGTGTGTTGGTGTTATTGCCTTTCCCTAGTGCTTATGCACTACGAGTCTAACGTTTTATTGAGTTGTATTCCTTGAAGGAACTGTAACGCTCTCCTCTACAATTCCGACCCGGAGAGGCTCTTGCGAACTTTGAGGGGAAATACTTTGGCTAGAGTGAGACAATCCGCTTTAGGCACTCAAGCAAACAACAAAAACGAAGCTAGTACATCTAACCCAAACACCTTTAAAACCACATCTCAAGAAACCATAAACAACTTTGACAATACAAACACCATTGATACCACATTTACAAATTAAACCCTTTCCACAATACAAATCTTCCATTCAATTTGAACAACACACCACCACCATCCCCAACCGCAAGGATGACGACTATGCGCGATAGATTTATTCCAAACCCCGATGAATTTTCATCACCGATCAACTTTGGTGCATTGGGACCGAACAACTTTGAAATGCACCACTCTCAAATTGCAATTTTAGAACGTGACACCTTTGGTGGTGGTATCGATGAAGATGCCCGAGTTCACCATCGCAAGTTCAAGAACAAGGTGGCAATGATGAAAAGAAATGGTGTACCCGAAAATACACTAAGGCTCATGCTCTTTCTGGTCACCTTGGTGGGAAAGGCCGATAGGTGGTTGCATAACCACCCACCGAACACCTTCACTACTTGGGATGACCTTGCCAAGGCATTTCTATCAAAATACTATCCATCATCCAAGACCGCTATGCTTCGAAATGACATCACTATGTTTCAACAAGAAGAAGGAGAGTCTCTTGGAGAGGCTTGGGATAGAGTCCAAGACTTGCATGCTCATTGTCCTCACCATAGGATATCAGAATGGTACACCACACAAACCTTTTACCAAACCTTATTGCCAAGGACAAAGGAAATGGTGAATGCATCGGCCGGAGGAGGTTTTGATCACTTGGGGGAAGCCAAGGGGACGACTCTAATAAAAAGAATGGCGGATTTGAAGTCAAGCTATGGGGCAACGGGTAACATTCTACGAAGGAATAATCGGTACCCGTCGGAGACCAAATCTAGCTCTAATGATGAGACAAATGCCAAACTTGACATGTTAACTATAAAGATAGAGGCCATGTCATGAAAACAGGTCAATCAAGCTAATGGTTCCTATGGCCTTCCAATGAAAGAAGTTATGCCATACCCTTCTTGTGAGGCATGTGAAGGTAATGGTCATACGTATGACGTTTGTGCCAACAACATGTACAACAACACGAAGGATGGAGAGAATATTCAAGATGTGAACTCCTTTCAAATTTGGTATGGAACCAACCCAAGGCAATCAAGGCCTCCAAACCCAAAACACTTTCAATCCAAACTCCAATTCTTATCACCCGGGAATGAGAAATAGCCCTTTCAAGATCAATCTAATGATCCATCTTGTGGTGAGTTGATGAAACTCATAAAGAGTATGCAAGTCCAACACACTCAAAACATTAAAAACATGGCAAAATCCCATAAGAGAGAAATGAGGGAGAGTGAGGCAAGGATGGCTTCTCAAGCCTTAGCCAATCCTCAAAGACCTCCGGGTGGTTTACTTGCTCAAGGGCAAAGTTCAAAGGATGCCTCAAATAGCCACCATGCTCATGCAATTATTTTTAGGAGTGGTTTGGAGCTTGAAGATCCCTACAAAGATCTCGAGTTAGATCTTGAAGGAAAGAGAAAGAGAATGGCTATGAATGGTGGAGAAGAAAGTTCACCCATGACTCCTTCAACAAGGATAAGTGATCTTAAGAAAAATAAGGTGGGGAGTGAAACGATGAATTGCGAAGAATATCCCTTGAATGAGAAAGATGAGGGGTACATAGAAGACTTAACATGTGAGAAGGCATCGGGGAAACTTGGAGAGAAAACACAGGTTCAAGAAAATCTGGCGAAGGTAACAAACACTACTACCTCCTCCAAGGTAACTTCAAATTCTCAACTTGTTACTAATATTCCTTACCCATCTAGAGCTATAAGGTCCAAGGAGAACTTCAAGTACACCAAATTCCTAGAAATGTTGGGAAAACTTGAAGTTACCCTTCCCTTCACCGAGGTTATAGTGAATATGCCATCATATGCAAAATTCTTAAAAGATGTCTTAACCAAAAAGAGAACACTTGGGAACCAAGAATTGGTAGCTTTGACCGAAGAATGTAGTGTCGTTGTTTTAAACAAAATGTCTACCAAACTTGGTGACCCGAGTAGTTTTTCAATTCCATGCATAGTTGGTAATATTCCTATTTCCCGTGCTCTTTGTGATTTAGGAGCTAGTGTGAGTCTATTGCCTTTGACAATTGCACAAAAGATTGGTATGCATGATTTGATGCCCACTTCCATGACACTACAATTAGCCGATAAATCTATCAAGCGGCCCTTAGGGGTGCTTGAAGATGTACCGGTTAAGGTAGGAAATTTTTACATTCCGGCCGACTTCGTTGTCCTTGATATTCCGGAGGATGCCTACACCCCAATCATTCTTGGTAGACCATTCATGGCTATCGGTGGGGCGATGACTGGTGTTAAAAATGGTAGGCTAACCTTTAATATTGGAGACGACGTTGTTGAGCTCTCACTAACATTTGTTTTGATAAATCCAATGCTAGAACAAGCTTGCACACTTGATATGATTAAGAATGAGATAAGGGAAGAGATGGAGGTTGAACAAGCCTTTCAAATGGATACCCAAAATGAAGAAATGAGTGAAGAATTTGAAATTGATGAAGAATTGTTGAAGAAAGTGGAGGGAGCAATACAACTTAAAACCTTACCTCCCTCACTCAAGTATGCCTTTCTTGATGAGGGAGAAGATTACTCGATTATTATCAATGCTAACCTAAGTGGAGTTCAAGAACAAAAGCTTTTAAGAGTTTTAAAAACTCACAAGGGATCACTAGGTTATAGCATTGACGATATTAAAGGGTTAAGCCCAAATTTGTGCATGCATCGTATCATTTTAGAGGAGGGGAGTCAACCCAAAGTTGATGGTCAACGTATATTAAACCCAAAAATGGCGGAAGTTGTCAAAAATGAAGTTTTAAAATTGTTTGAAGCGGGTATAATCTACCAAATTACCGATAGTAAATGGGTAAGTCTCATCCACGTAGTCCCTAGAAAGGGAGGTGTGACCATGTTTGAAGAAGAGGATGGGACTTACGTGTCTAATAGACCGGCTACGGGATGGAGGATGTGTATTGATTATAGAAAACTCAACGCCACTACCTTGAAAGACCACTTCCCCATTCCATTCATTGATCAAATGCTAGAAAGGTTAGCGGGACATGCGTACTATTGCTTTTTGGATGGTTATTCCGGATTCTTTCAAGAACCCATTCACCCGGAAGACCAAGAAAAGGCTACGTTCACATGACCCCTAGGAGTCTATGCTTATCGGCGAATGCCATTTAGGCTTTGCAACGCACCCGACACCTTTCAAAGGTGCATGATGGCTATATTCGCGGATTTTCTTGAAAAGATTATGAAGGTCTTCATGGATGATTTTAGTGTCCATGGATACTTCTTTGACCATGGTTTAGTTAATTTGTGCAAAGTTTTAAAGAGATGTGAGGAGCACAACCTTGTCCTCAATTGGGAGAAGTGTCATTTTATAGTAGAGGAAGGGGTTGACTCGGTCACATAGTGTCCAAGAGACGAATTGAGGTTGATAATGCCAAAATATCGGTGATTGAGAACTTGACACCTCCGACCAATGTTAAAGGGGTGAGGAGTTTCCTCGGTCATGCCGGGTTTTATAGAAGGTTTATCAAAGATTTTTCAAAATTTGTAAAACCATTGACCTCACTTCTTCTTAAGGATGCTCCCTTTGAATTTAATGAACTTTGCCTTTAGTCTTTCCTTATTTTAAAGAAAGATATGGTGACGGCTTCTATTATCCGGGCACCACATTGGAGTCTTCCATTTGAAGTTATGTGTGACGCCTCAGACTATGTCGTGGGAGCGGTCCTTGGTCAAAAGGTTGACAAGATGCATCATGTTATCTACTATTCAATCAAAACTCTTGACCAAGCTCAATGTAACTACTCAACCACCGAGAAAGAGATGCTTGACATAGTCCATGCCATCGAAAAATTCTGTCAGTATCTTGTTGGGGCTAAAGTGGTAGTGTACACCGATCATGCCGCTTTAAGACAACTCATGGCTAAGAAATATGCCAAGCCCCTACTCTTGAAATGGGTAATGTTGCTTCAAGAGTTTGATCTTGAAATCCGAGACAAGGCCGGAAGCGAAAATGTTGTAGCCGATCATTTGTCTAGGCTCACAATTGAAGATCATGGAGTGAGGGAGGAAAGTGGGCCAATTGATGAATGGCTACAGCAAGATAGCTTGATGGCGATTCGGGAAAATACGCCATGGTTCGTGGACTTGGCTAACTTTGTGGTTAGAGGGTTCATTCCCAATGAATTTGATCCTAGGGAGAGGAGAAAGTTGAAACATGATGCTATAAGATACTTTTGAGAAGATCCCCATTTGTTCCGTAAGTGTGGGGATGGTATGTTTAGAAGATGTGTGTCAAGAGAATAGGGACTTTAGATTGTCGATAGGCTACATAACTCGGCCTATGGTGGACAATTGAATACTTCGAGAACCATTGCCAAGGTCTTACAAGGTGGATTTTATTGGCCTTCAATTTTTAAAGACATTCATGATGTTGTGAAATCTTGTGATTCTTGTCAACACACGGGGAACATCGGTACGAAAAATGAGATGCCGCTCAATAACATCTTGGAAATCAAGCTATTTGAATGTTGGGGTACAGATTTCATGGGTCCATTTCCAAATTCTTTTGGAAATGAGTACATTTTAGTAGTGGTGGAATATGTGTCCAAATGGATTGAAGCGGTGGCATCCCCAACAAATGATATTAAGGTTGTTATCAAGCTTTTCAAATCGACTATTTCCTAGGTTCGGAACCCCAAGAGTTGTAATAAGTGATGGTGGTTCTCACTTTAGGAAAAGTACTTTCAAGGCTTTGTTGGAGTCACATGGAGTGCTGCATAAAACCGCCCTTGCCTACCACCCTCAAACAAGTGGGCAAGTGGAGGTTTCTAACCACCAAATCAAAGCGGTGTAGGAGAAGGTGAGAAACAAGAGTAGAAAGGATTGGTCTCAAAAGCTTCCAGATGTGTTGTGGGCATTGAGGATGGCATTCAAGACACCTCTTGGTACCACGCTATACGAAATTGTGTATGGGAAAGCTTGCCACTTACCGGTAGAGCTAGAACATAAAGCATGTTGGGCCTTGAAAGAAATGAATTTCGACTTTCATGTTGCCGGTGAATTGAGGTTTCTACAAATGAGTCAACTTGAAGAGATAAGGATGGAAGCCTATGAAAGCTCAAGGATCTACAAATATCAAACAAAGAAGTGGCATGATGCCAAAATCATCAACAAGAATGTGAGTGTAGGACACTTAGTGCTCCTTTTCAATTCTAGAATCAAATTGTTTCCGGGTAGGCTCCGTTCACGGTGGTCGGGACCATTAAAATTTACCCATATTTATCCTTGTGGTGCGTTGGAATTATGGAGCGAGAATAGTGGAAGCTGCAAGATTAACGGTTAAAGGGTGAAACGATAATTCAAGGGAGACAACAAGAGACAAATCGAAGCACTCTACCTAGGGGAACCCTTCCTCGATGAAGAATCGGAATGTTAAGTTTGATTGAAGTTAGTGGGTTTGCTAGAGTACCTCAATAACCACCAATTTTTGTAAATATTTCATTCATGTTAGCTATAATTTGTAGGATTTGGGTTAATATCGTCTTGTTATTTTTAGATTTAGGAGTTGGTTTGAATGAATGTTGTCGGCAAGGAAAGGACTAGGTGAATCGGTTAGAATGTGGAAAACACGATTTTCGGGGCTAAGTGAAGAGGACGGAAATCGATTTGAGGTATATGTTGAAAACACGAAGAAAGGAATTCCCTGCCGGGTGGCCAGCGGCCGGTCACTTCGCCGGCTGGGAACCCCCTGACGTGAAAAGTCAAAAAATGAAGGGTGAGTGAAGAAGAGGTACTCCCAGCCGGTATGCCGGCGGCCGGTCACCCCAACGGCTGGGAACCCCCTGTATCTAATTGTCCAAAAATTGGAGAATTTAAGGTGAAGGGGTGCAAGCCGGTAGGCCGCCAGCCGGTCCGCCGGCTAGGACCACCCCATAAGGAAAAATCAATGAAACTTTTTAGAGAGAGGACTTCCAGCTGGTAGGCCAGCATACGGTCCACCGGCTGGGACTCACTGAAGAAGACAATTTTTGAGAGGTGTGATGACTCTCAGCCGGTAGGCCGACAGCCGGTCCGCCGGCTAGGAGCCACCATATGACGAAGAGAGAGACGAGGAGGAAGAAGATGGACTCCCCGCCGGGTGGCCGGCAGCCGGTCACCACATCAGCTGAGGAGTTCCTGACTCATAATTAACGAAAAATCGAAAAACTTTCAAAGGCATTGACCCCAGCCGAGTACCTGGCAGTTGGTCCCAGAGCCGGCTAAGAACCCCTGATTGCCGAAATAAACACATATCCTCACCCATTTTCCTTTTACTTTTCTTCTTTTTCTCAAAAATCACTTATCTCACTAAAATTTCCCCTCTCTAAAATCCCAATTAAATCCACCCAAACTCCATACTACCTTCACTTCACTACCTTCTAATTCTAACCTTTGTTTTTAATCACCATGGCAACAACAACAAGGAAGAGAGTGAGGAGGGGCGGATTAGCTAGTGCTCAAGCGGATGCGGTGGCTCGAGCAGCCAGCGACATGGCTCCCGACCCCGACTTTTCGGGACTCGAGTTTGCCACCGTAAAACAAAAAGGTTCGTTTCATTTTAAAACTGCCCCTTCCACAATACTCGTTTTATTCATCGTGCATCTGTGAGGGATTTAGGTT
Source organism: Heliosperma pusillum (assembly GCA_022085475.1). Lineage (NCBI taxonomy): Eukaryota > Viridiplantae > Streptophyta > Magnoliopsida > Caryophyllales > Caryophyllaceae > Heliosperma > Heliosperma pusillum. Next base: position 22,755 of record JAIUZE010074612.1, on the reverse strand, counting down.
AGGATAAGGTAACTTATGATTTATTTGTCGGGGTGGGTATGAAGCGAATGTACGACATCCATGAAAAAACCTCCCCCCGCCTCACTTAGGAGTTTTTGAGGTCCATTACAATTGTTATGCATAGAACCTTTTAGGTAGCCGCCTTGAAATTCCGTCTCCTTAATCGGGATTATAACCTCACCCTTGAGGAATTTTATAGTCGCTTCCGCCTTGACCCAACCCCCTCCTATAAACCCCTGGAGAATTATGATGTAGGGAGGGTATGAAGATTCTGAGGGATACTTAATTCTCCTCACTACCTTCCTGAAATAGAGGCGGAACCGGAGCAACAAACCGATGCAACCGAACCACCCCCCCCCCCCCCCCCCCCCCCGAGTCTTTGGCCATGAACGACGATTGCCTACATCACCATCCTTGTAATACAACCAACCCCCACCCTTCTCCCAAACCGGACCTTTCTCTTTTGGGGCCTTTTAACAAGGCCAAAGATCTACTATCCAACCTCCGCAACAATATCCTCTTCCCGACTCACTAGTTGAGTTTATGAAGAATGTAAACTTGGGTCTTCAAGCGGTCGTCGAGGATATGAAAGAGTTACATCAAAAGATTGATCGGATCTATTTTGATCAATCGATAGCCCAATTCCCCGTCTACGATAACTTTATGAGACGGGGGTACAACCACCCCTCCGGCCTTCACCCTTAGTTCTACCTTCCTCTCGATGGAGGTTATGCGACCTAAGACGGCTCATTGGTCTACGGAGATCTTCATGTCACCCAAGACTATTGGAGTGACACTATTTTCCCACCCCCGGCTACACACGAGGAGGGTCATGATGCCCATTGGTACGGACCTCCGCCAAATAACTCGTGTGAGGTTTTCTTCACGGGGGATGGATTGGTTGTGGGTGAGGACCCGTCTTTGAGTGGGATGTTCGTGGATAACAACTCTATGCCTATGAACACGGATGACCCTCTCCGTGTTGATAACGTGGGCGGGAACACCGAGTTCGTAGAAGAGTTCGGTGAAGAGTCCGGTGAAGAGACCGGGTGAAGATGGTTGGCTTTGCTCCCCTTTTAAAATCCAATATAACAAGTAAGATTTACCCTTTAATCCAAATTCCTTCATTGATATTTATTTTCTGTATGCATTTAGACTAGTTGTATTATATTTTAGTTAGCTATTCATTTAGTTGCATTCACTTAGGATTGCATTAGATTTTAATTTTGTAATATATCGTCACATGTAGAATTTGCATTCATATAGTATAGGCTGCATTGCGATTTCTATTAGAATATATTGCAAATAATATATCGTCACATCTAGCAATTTTCTTTGCATTTAGCCCCTAGTTTAATATATTGCAAATAATTTTAATTGTCACTTTACTTTCTTTTTCATTTATTTTGAAAAACCAACATGTTATTTATTTTTCAAAACTTCACAAAAAAAAAAATATGTCATCTTATTTTTAACTTAATTTGCCTCCTACTCACATTTTCCTTATGCTAAATATCAAATTTGAAGTGTGGGGAGGAGGCCCAAAAAAAACAAGTTATTTTACTATTTCTTTTTCCTATTTCCTTTCTATATTCCGTTCCATCGAGGACGATGTAAATTTTAAGTGTGGGAAGGGAAACATCAGCTTTGTGAATATTTGTTATTAGTTTTGTAATTTAAGAAAAATTTCAAAAACAATGCCTAAAAATCGAAAAACAAAATTTCAAAAAATTGTTAAACATGCTTACCCTAGATTGTATATATTATTTTATACTAACAATGTTGATAGGCAATAGACGCATCCCATCAGAGAAGACGATTGGTAAAATTCTTCCAATCCTTTCTCTTTTATCCTTCCTTTTCGTTTGTAAATATTAACATGGAGGCGGATAGGATATGTGATGTGGGTGCTTCCTTTGGAAGCCTTTTTGGAGATGCGTGTTGTTGTTGATCTGCTTATAGGATTAGAAATTTTTTGCAGTTAGATTCGACTTCACGTAGATGTAAATATATCATAATTGCATCACATACACCTTGCATTTCGTTTGTAAATAGTGCATGAAAGGTCTAAGGTGGAGGGTCATATCGACAATGATCATAATTGTTTTACCCGTGTTATTTCCCTTTTGATAGCTCTTGACCTTTTGATGGCCCACGTTAGCCGGGAATTTATTTTATTGACCAAGTTTCGACTATCTTGTGAGACCGTATTGGGCCTCAGACCTTATATAGGATCGACATAACTACTCAAATCTGAGGTTAGAGCCTCCTTTTGCCCGGTCCATCAAACCGGCCCCGTATAGGTTGCGAGTAGTTCTTCTTACGTGGTGTGTCATATCAAAATGCATAAGTATGGCGCTCGTTCCTTGAGCCCATAGAAGTATCGACGTGCATATTGAGACAATTTTGTTCAATAAAGTAGCCTCACAATAGCCAAAAATCCTTTTTTACACCCTTGAGACTTTTTCCTTTTTGTCAACCAACTTTGAGCCTAGCTTTGTCATTTTGATTTCCAACAAATTAACTCCATCCCATAAACAACTCACCATTAGTTGAGTAGTTCGCCGTTGTAATCATTTTTGTCGAAGCAATTTTGGGTTGGAAATTGACTCTTTTTAGAGGTGTGTGATTTCAATGTCACTTGAATGTGACTATGCTTGAATTTGGGATTGTTTTGTTTTTCTAAAAAAATATAAAAAAAGGGAGAAAAAGAAATGAAAAACAAAGAAAAAGAGAGATGTTGAAAAGAATAAAAGTTTGTTGGGATTAATATAGGGGTTGAATAATTTTGCAATTGAATTTTGTTTTGAAGTAAGATATGATGATTCTTGAAGTGGCGTTTGTTACCAAATTTTGAGGGAGAATTCATTTGCATAGCTCTTTATTTTGTGGATCGGTTTAGTGTGGCGATTACTCGACCTTCAAGCGCCACATCTCTAAAATCGGCGCTTGCACCACACCCTTTTCACCTAACCCGAGCCCCGTTACAACCATTTTGTCTCTCTTATGTGCATTGTTTTGACACCTTTCTTGCGGATGTTGGATAAAGTATCATACTATATTGCAAGCGCGCTTCGTAAGTCGAGATAGGGGAGTGATTTTGGTTACTTTTTGTCTAAAAAAAAATTGCCTTTTTCTTTCATCGAGTGACGAGCGAAACCCATGAGAGTCGATGTCTAGGCGTCCTTGTGGTCGATGGCTAGGTACGGAGTCAAATCTTGTGTTAGTCGTGTAATTCTTGGGAGTATAGCTTTGTACTTCCCCTTACCCCGCCTATAGTCTGTTTCTACGGCACTCGTGTCGTCAATGTAGGTCGCATGAGCTAAACTTAGGGACTCGACACCTTGGTGAGACCTTGAGACGACATCCTACACCATAGACCTATTTTGCTCGTTTTAAAGTTGTCACTTTAATGAGGCAAGTGTGCATGATTTTTCCGATTCGTTCATATGCTTTACTTATTGTGTTAGTGTCAGTTTAATTCAAAACATTTGTTGCAAGACCTAAGTTGTCTTGCAATAGAGCACTTCCCCTCATGAAGTGTTAAATTGTGAGTTGAAAGGGCTCCGGGTGAAGCTAAACCCGATTCGGATATTATGATCAATGCATGCTAGCTTTTAGTTCATGTTTGGAGTCCTAGGTTAATTTTTGGGTCACTTACTCGGGAACGAGTAAGATTTAAGTGTGGGAATTTTGATAAGTCATTTATTTTGTCTTGCTTCTTTACTCTTTTCTATGCTTTTTTAACCCATCTTTGTACGGTTATACGTGCCTTTGTTCACATTTCGTATCCTTAATTCCCGTTCTATCATGTTATACTTAATCTTGTAGGATTTGGGGCGAAAACGAGGAAACAAAAATAAGCAAAGCGGATTTTATAATTGGACTAGAAAAGGAAAGAAAAGGAGAAGAATAGGGGTGCCCATCCAGGTAGGCCACCGGCAGCCGGGTGGGGCCTCCTTAAAACAAGAACAAAGAAAATAGGAAGAAGGGAAGCAGGGGGTGCTCAGTCGGGTAGGCCACCGGCAGCCGACCAGCCCGCTGGGGCCCCTCCATCAACAAAGAAGAAAGTAAAGACGAAGAATGGAAGCAGGAGGTACCCAGCCGGGTAGGCCACCGGAAGCCGGCCCACTGGCTGAGGCCACCTGATGCCCAATGTCTTATTCCCTATGTTGCTTTAATCTTGTTTTCATTATTGTCTTCTTCCCTATGTTGAATGTGATGGTCCTAGACCTCTAATTAGACTCTCCTAATTAGTTCATTAAATTACATTAACTTAATGATTTAGGATCTAGTTATCATGCATGCAAATATAAAAGCATAAAAGAATAGATTAGACAAAAACATCCTTACATTGGGAATTTTTGGTTCAATATGGGCACAATAAGAACTCCTTCTTATTGTTCTTGAGCATGTAATTAGTGGATGATATTCCATAAAAAAAAACCTCCAAAGTAGAAGGTCTCCTTCTTGTTGCACCCAAGAATCAACCCAAATAATCTTAATTTATTATTAACTAGATAATAAGTAAGACATGATACTACTAATATTGTTGTATTACTACACTAGTACTATGTAGAGAATATTAGTGTATATGAGTGTTTAGAGAGATATAGGAGGTTTTAGTGAGAAGATGTGAAAAAATGAAGAATCAAGTCAAGTGGAAAAATGAGCAACAAATGCTCCTTATAAGAGCATTTGGCCGGTCATCACTTGGCCCAAAAGTGGGTGATTTTCTTCTTATTTTATTCACATGCATAATGGTAGAGTATGGGATTGTATAATGAAAATGATCATGTGTCATACATATCATAATCACATGATGGAGTGTGGATTTAGTAGAGAATAAACATTGTTGTTTTCTACTAGCTAAAACCGGTCCAAATGTGCCCAATATGGACCATTTTGATTTTTGATATTTGTCCCACAAATACTTATTAATCATATGCTTAATTATCTTGTATAATTAAGTGTTAAATTGATCATATAACAATTATATGACTCAAATTAATAAATGATATATACTTAACTTTTAAGTGTTTTTTTACCATTATATCAATATATAATGGGTCCTACAATGCCCAGTTAATTTATTTTACAACTCCTTGTAAATATAATTAACTAATTACCTATATCTCAAAATATATGCATAACCTCAACTTATTTAATGAATTAACGTTTAATCACTAAATAAAATCTTATTTAATCGTATTAAATAAGACGTGAAATTTACTCAGTCAATTATCGTATAATTGACTAATAAACTTAAGTGGAATGAGTTCCTAACTCAATTTCCAATAAATAACTCTCGTAACTAAACGTACATATCAAATATATGTAATGCCCTAATTAAACTGTATCGTATATAAATAATTAGTATTCTATTTGGGTCTCATCCTATAGGTGTGACCTAAAGGGATCAGTTGATCACCGCCGTCATACGACAATAACGTCAAACTCTAGTCAACCTAGCGTTACCGATTTACGTTAATTAACTGACGTGGAGTATCAAAATATACTAATCATGCCACGTATATTCCAAATGAGATTTATTATATAAATGCACTATTGTGGAGGACACTTACTCCAACAATCTCCCACTTGTCCGATACAAGTTGTGCATGTAGCAACACTATTGCGGAGGACTCCTCCTCCCACAATATCTCCTACTTCTCTCGACAAGTTGTGTGCTACCGATTCTCTTGCCTCTTTTGAGTCACATCCTCCCAGTCATCGCAAGGTGTCTTACAGGTCGCACTTGCGATTGAAAAATATAAATAGAGTGGTTTCTCCATCTTAGAGAGTAACTGTCTGACCGGAAAATCTACCAGAGATCTCTTCCGAGCGTGGCCATGCATTTCTGTTACTACTCCTTGAGTGGCCCGAAGATATTAATACCCAACGTGGGTGGACAATTCCTGTTGATCCATCTTACACTGTATGATGCAGATCACCATGACCCAGAAGATGTCCAACGGCCTCCTTTCATGGCACGACCTAGGACAAAAACCAAAGTCAATCGGAAACTACACCGACTCAGGTAAATGGTCGCAGTCTAAAGAATCGACTCATAAGAATAAAATAAAAATCCCCGCCACGACCAGGCTTCAACAATTTTGATAAGGGACTCTATTATGGTCACTGCCCGACAGAGTGTCTCAAGAGTCTGTCTATGTAAACGACCAGTCATCTCCTTGACCCCATGGTGCTGAACCAACCATCGATCGACTTACAATCTAGTCATTTCGAGACGTCACCTCAAATGAGTGACTAGGGACAAAACATTGAGTTCATCATGTTCACTTGAATTGGGTTCAACTTTTCTTTCAACCAATTCGGATAAACAAAGTATTAAAATTTAGTCAAACTAAATTAGGAGTTTTTAATGAAACTCTAACAGTGAATGCGATTATCTAATATATGGAAAAATTGATACGCTATCAATAATTTCATATCTCATAATCTCTAGCAATTCAGGTATATATTTCAATCCCCATTGAAATGACATGACAATCATGTTCAGCTTGCAAAAGCATAGCTTAATGGATTAACAATACTTGCATCTTTCTCATCTTTCTCATTGCTATTTCTCTTTGTTTACGTAATCTCATATTACATAAAACATTCTGAGTACGTGTCTAGGTTTGAATCTAAAATTAGGACTCTTCTCCTAAAGGTAGCTCCCACTGTTTTACCAGTATCATGGGATAGGATATACAACTATAGGAACTATTTCTAGTCCTTCTAATACTGTCGAATCCAAGCTACTTTCATATGCATCATCATATGATGCAATGTACTCCATTTCCGTTGTGAAATCCGCAATGATAAACTGCCTGGAACATTTCCATCGGATACATGACATTTATATTTCGAAATGTCACTCCTACTTGGAACCTTTCCAATGGTCCTTTCTGCTTGGTACTTTTCCAATAGATAAATCTTCTATAAAGCACAGCCAGTTCGCGATTTCAAATCACTTTGATCAGTTTGGAAACTGAAGTCTGTGTAACCCCTTACACACAACTTACTGTAAACTCCAAACACATGGAACATATCTTTAATCCTTCGCAAGTACTTAAGGATGTTTATTATGGCTATCAAGTAACTCTCACTTGGATTTGATTGCAAACGACTTGTCATGCTCAAACCATGCTAAATGTCGCATTGAGTATACATCACAGCGTATATAATTGATCCCGCAGCGGAAGCAAAAGGAATCAGTTATCATGTGTTCAACTTCCTTGAACTAGTCAAAGTCTTATCAATATAAGAATTTTGACTCAACGCTAATATCCTTTTAGATTTATCTCCATAAATCCAGATATCTAAAAGATGTGTTCTACTTCTCCAAAATCTTCCATCATCTAAAATGATCAATATGTCTCCACATATAAGACTGATGAAAACCATATTACTCCCACTAAACTTCATGTATCAACATAATTCCTCGAGATATCGAGAAATATTTTACAACATCATTGTCACACTAATTCCAACTCTTTAGTGCTTACTTAAGACATCCTCTTAAGCTTGCAAAATTAACTTAGGATAATTAGGATCTACGAACCCAGAGGTGGATATAAAATATTTTACCTCATCTAAAATCGTATTTAAGAAGGTGGTTCTTGAGATCCAATTGTCATCATACTATTATGAAATACTGTAATCGCTAAGTATATTCGAATGGATCAAAGAATTAAGGTTGGTGCAAAACTTTTTGCCTACCAATTTATCTTTGAAAACACTTTAATATTCATCCATGCAAATTTCGATCTTAAAAATCAATTTACATTGAAGAGGTCGTTGAGGTTGTACTTCTTCAAGTAAAATTTACCAGGTCACATACCTGACCATCATGCATGGAGTCCATTACGAATCGCATGACTCTAAGCCATAGCAAGAAGTTGGGACTAGAAATATTCTTGTATAAGTCACAGATTAGAATTCATCATTATTAAGGAGTGATAAAATTCCACCTGGCCTCTTAGGTTCCAAAGAAACAACTACTGAACAAGCAATGAGGAAACTTTTTCCGGACCATATGCTCAGGTTGTGGCTCTTGAAACATTTTCTCCCACTCTGTCATATCAAGAAATAATCGTATTTTTATTGAAAGACAGCATCACGAGCCACAAATGCTTTGTTCGCGTGGTTAACGTAGGATTATTGAGCACTTGTTTCATACGGATAACTTACAAATTAGGTACGCTACCTATCCATATCGTATATGAAATAAAATCCGACTGTTTTAAATATGCTTAGATATGGTGGGAAAAGAAATAGCAGACAAAATAATAAAATCCCAAAGTTAGTCAAGTGGCTCAGATTAACTTGACAAAGATAAAACCATATCGTATAAGGTTCTGTTTCTCTATTCAACAACACCTTATCTCATAATATATGTTAGAGAAGTTAACTCGTGAAACTATTTCACAATACTTTTGGTGAAAATCAAAGTCAATACTTAGATATTTATAGTTACGATTTAGTCGTAAGTCCTTGTCTAATTCTCTTGGTGATTAACTACTTCACATTGAAGCTCTTTGAACTTTTCAAATATTTCTCTTAGCACCTCATTAAGTAGAATCAAACATAATATTTACTTAAGTCGTCGGTAAATAAAGTGAAGTAGTCATTGTTGGAGCTAGTGTCCTCCACAGTTAGTGCAATAACATAAATAAATCGCTGTAGGTTCACAGGGTATACTTTGTATAATAATCAGTTGATTAACTTTTATCAATAACGGTTGGCTTGCTAGATAAGTTTGACGTTATTGTCATACAGATGGCGGTGATCAACTGGTCCCTAAAAGTCACACCTAAAGGATGTGTTTGAGAGATGTGATTATTTGAGAAAATAATCATATTGATGCCCTATTATATGACTAAAAGGTTAGTCAGTGTATTTGACTAAAAGGTAAGTCAATGTGATGATGAGACGATTATTTAATAACGATTAAATAATATAAGCTGAGACGAATTAAAAGTAATTCGTAATTAAATATAAACTGTTGTATTTAATTAGCATATATATAATGTAAGCTTATGCGAATTAAAATGTTAATTCGTAATTGAATATAAAATGTTATATTGAATTAGCAAATTATAATTATACGGATAATTATAATTAACGTATATATTATACGATTGTCATATTAGATGTTGTCAGTCCGGTATTAATGTATCGACTACAAAATGTTGTATGGACATATTAATACATGACAACACAAATGACATTTATAATAATAATACACATTATATATTAAAGCGAATTTAACCGAAATAAAGTCCATATTCACTCTGGAATTTTTGGTCAATGGGTAGTTATTTTGAGGAGAAAAATCTCCTCATAAATAACCCTAATGAGCCGTAAGACAAGAGGAGAGGTGGAAAAATTCTAACCCTAATTTTTTTCTCACTTGTGCCTCCATCTCTTCATATCACAAGATCAAAAAGTTAACAGTAACTTTTGACAAAAAGTATTCTAGCAAATTAAAGGGCATTTCTCATTCTATCTTGGGTGCTACGATTAGGAGATATCATCATTTTGATATTGTTCTTAGGCCTTTAAGCAAGGACTAAAGGTTATATCTAATCTCTCGCTTATTATGCATTTTCGTTTATGACTATTAATCATATAATCATAATTTCATTATAATCCTGTATGATTTAAAGGGAAGTATACGGATATTTTCCCACAAGTGGTATCAGAGCCTTAGGGCTATGAAATTGTTTATATGATTTTCATAAATTTTGAATTTGTATAATTTTGTTTATAAAAAAAATTATCATTTCGGCAAAAGTTTTTTTTAGCCGTGTGTTTTATTTTTTTTTGGTGTTCCATTTTGATTCAAATATTGTTATTTTAAAAGGTTGAGATAATAATATATGAATTTGTAGATGTTTTGATTGAATAATGATTGAATTAAAACGTAAATGGAATTTGATATGAATGTTTATGAACATCCTTTTGCTTTATATTTTCGGTATAAAAAAATCTAGATATTCATGTTAAAAGGTTAATTTGAATCATCTAGTTTTGTATCAATGTTTAATATCGATTAGATATTGTTTTGTTTGTACCGATCTAGTTAATATAAGCATGATCGAATTAAAACCGTTTAATTTGATTTTTTTTTCTGCCCGCGTACTGTTCATGTACTGTTCACAGAATAAAAAAAAAATTATGTTCTTTAAAAAAATGGCAGCAGCAGCTGCGGTTTTTTTTTTGTATAGTTTTTTTTTTCGGTTTTTGTTATAAACCGAGAGAAAAGAAAGAAGAAAAAAAAAATTTGGGTACCTGCTACTGTTCACGTATGAACAGTAATTATAATAAAAAAAAAATTTGTTTTTTTTTTCCTTATACCGGTTTTTGTTTAGTACATTATTAAGATAATGTATGATTGTTTTTGTGAAAAAGTTCACAAATTTTTGATACCATGTTATTTTAAAAAGGTTTAAAATAATGTTGTTGTTATTCATATTGATTATGAATTTCATTGGATTTTGATTGAAATCTAGTGATGGATTACGGAATCGTCACATGATTTAATGGTGGTTTGGATAATTAATCAACATAATTTATGCATTATGTTTTGTATGATTAATTTTAGTTGATGCTTTTATTATGTTGAATGTTGTTTGAATGGTTTAATTTTACGCATTTTTGTACAATCAGTTGTAATTTACTAGTGTGGCCTTAGTAGATTATGTTTTCGTAATGATGGAAACATAGTCTTGGTTGTAATTTGAGATCTCGTATCTCCCCTATGTAATTTTAATTTTTGGAATCATTTTGAATTAGAATGTAAATAGGTTTACATTTGTAATTTTTAAAATGTATTTTGAGAAGATTCAAGATGGAGATCGGATGGCTCACTCCCGCTATATGGACCAAGGTGGAACATCAAGTCAAGCTTCTCGGGTCCATAAGGATGGATTCCAAACTTGTATTTTGTTCATTTTGGTAGTTAGGCCACACTAGGTGTTTTATTTTGCGTTTTATTTTTCCATTCTCGTTGCTTTATTCACATGATAGATAATTGCATCATATTCCGCCTAAACCAAACCACCTAAAAATGCATGAAAAATGATTCATACAGTTTGAATATTTTAATCATGGACATACAGATGTCACTCGCTTTTAGGGCCATCACCTTAGTTTAAATCATTCTCGAGTTGCTAGACATTCGTTCACTTAAAATGAATTAAAGTTAAGATGATGGGACCTTCCCCTATAACTAAAATTGAGACTAGTCTTTATAGGGAAAACTACTATGAACCCCTTCTTCGTCGGAAGTCATAATATGACCCCTTCTACGTTGGGTAAGTAGTGAGTGTTGACCTATTTTATCTCAACATTATAGTACGAGTAATATCTCGTGATTATGATGGACTAAAAGATAGAATTTACAGAAATTTATCGACCAGGAATGTAACACCCGGAAATGTACCCTATTTTTCTAGTAGAAATATTTTACGAAATCTTTTCGGCAAATTTAAGTTTTAATTTAGAATTTTATGTTCCGAGTCGAATTTAGAATTTCCGATTTCGTATTTGGAATTTCCGCGAGATTCCATGTGAATCCCGTCTTAAGGCGAGTTTGACTTTCCTTGACTTTTTCCCTTCATATTCCACTCATACTCCTTAACCTATTTTCACTCATACACAAACACAAACATTTCTTCCTCTTTAAGAAAACTCAAACCCTTGCCTCCATAGCTTTTTCGATCTTCGAATCATCCTAGCTCCTTCGTTCTTTGATAAAATTCGCGTAAGTTCGTCTCATTCTTCTCCCCGTACCTTCCTCTATCCGTATTGATGTTAAAATCATCGTCTTTCTCGCTTTTCAAATTTTCCGTCTTTCTCAAGATGAATTTCATTCATCTTTTATGATCTATTTGTAGGTGGTGACCTCCAAGATCCCGACAAAGACTATTACCTTATTGAATAGGAGCTTGACGATTAGTAAAGACGCTTAAAGGTAACGGTGAAGGGTTACTCGATATCATTTACGTGTTTTACATGCTTTATATGCTAGAAATCGTATTAGAATACGATTAGGAAGCCTAGAATTCATAGTATGATTAATGAATGTTGTTATATGATGAATGTTGATGATAGATATTGATTGTTGATGATTATTAGAAGTATATTTGAGAATTGAATTGAATTGGTTAAGTGAGCAAGGCTCACGGGTGAAGGGGTGTTCCCAGCCGGTCGACCGGCCGCCGGTCTGACCACCGGCTGAGAACACTCCAGTAACATTTTTGGAAAATTTGGAATTTGTATGAAGAGGTGTTCCTGGCTGGCCCACCGGCCGCCGGTCCATCGACCGGCCTGGACCACATTTCTCTGTTTTCTATGATTTTTGGTTTTTGCCTTGTGTTCTGAGCCGGCCCACCGGCCGCCTCCCTCCTGACCGGCCTGGAACACGGCTGTATGATTTTTCTATAATTTCTAAAACTCGTAATTTATAATAGTTCGCATGATCCGTTTATCGTATAATTTTACGTAGCGACTTATAATATTATTGTTTTGAATATATGACATTTCATTCGCTTGTATCACATGTTTTGTGACGGTTTTTGGTATGTTCCCACTTTGAGTCGGTTTTTACAAATGTTACGGTTTGAGCACTATTTTGTCTTGTGCTTTGTACTCTCATTCCCTTGGCTACCTTCCCGTTCGTAAGGCTGGAATGTCGGAACGGAGAGGTATCCTACTGCTTAATTGCATGTGTAGTGGGCATACGACGACGTTGTTGGGAGTTGAACGCTATGCGTTGATCGACCCGGCCGTCAAATGTTGTGTACTTGCGAGGTGGTGTTATTTGCATGTAGCGTACCGCATGTTATGAGGCTTGAGATCGTTTTCCGCCTATTTCGTGAATTGATCTAACGAGAATGTGGGTACTCGGCATTTTCTTTGTAAGACCGAGTCTTGGGTGCGAAACGTTGATCGCATATCGAATAGGAATGTGATTCCGAGAAGCATGGCCAGGTTTAGATTAGAAGTTTAATTATAGTTCCTACTCAGGAGGGAAATTAGTCTACTATACGAATGGTATTTTGAATCGTGTAGCGTTGTTCAGGGGAAAGGTTTGGCCATTTTTAGCTTAATTTTACCAAAGTGGATGCCCAATAATCATTCTTGCCATGTTACACGTTTGATAGTGCGTTTCATTTTACGCGGGAGAGTGGTCGTCGTCATGTAGTGTCTTGAATGCGTGCTTTCATGATATATCATGGTCATGCATGATTGGCAACGTCGTCTTTGAGTGCGTGTGATTTCATGATATTATTCATGTTCATTGCATGATTGGACACCGTCAATGTCTTGGTTCGTGAATGGATGATAATATGTTGGATTTATTGTGATCATCGCATGACTTGACTTGGTTTGTCTATCGAGTCTCAATCTTATCAATCTTATACCGCTAACGGTGAGATGCAAGCCCTAGTGAGCGTATTCGGTTGCCTAAGAGTGTCTTCCCCGAGTCTTTGAATAACATGATGGTTACGGATTTGATTTACACATGATCTTATCATTATCTATAGAATTGCCTATCTATTCTTATTGCAACTCACATGTATATATATATGCATGCTTTACTTTTGTATTTTCTTATATGTACGTTAAAGGTGATATGGCTGGGAGAACCCGGAGTTACTCCCCACTGACTGTGGCGTTCATGTTTTTAATGAATGAACAGGTTGCTTGCTTGGATGCCTTTTTGGATATGATGTTTTGGGGTTCGGGTGTGAGCTAGCGGGCGTTGTCCCTGGAAGATTAACCTCTAGACGATTTTAGCTTATTTGCTGAACACTTGTTCTTTGTTAACATTTTGAGAGACTCCGTCTCTTTGTTATTTTCCGCACTTAGTTGTAATATTTTGACACTCCTCGCTTTATTTAACTTGCATGTTTAAAAGTTTTTAAAATACCATATTTCCGCATATGGTTTCACATGCTTGTATGTTTTATATTTCCGCATTCGCGAGGGTTTTCACATACTCCCCACTGACTGTGGCTTCCGTGTTTATATTTAATGCGGTCGAACAGGTGGTGAATGCATATTTGGGGTACATTGACGAGCTAGCGAGCGAAGTATTTACCTTGGACCTATATTCGGTTCTTAGATTGTATATATTATTATACACTCTTTTCTTTCTGTATTTATACGGGAGATATGTCTCCCGTTTCAGATACTTTTTATTGTATAATATTATTTCCGTTTTGTAATGACCATTTTTATTTATGACACCTTTGTTTATTTATTTAAATTACTTTTTTTCTTTCCGCAAAAAAATATTCCGCAAATTTGATGGTTTTACGTTGGGTATCAGAGCTATTTTGCGCTCCCTACGCACGTTTGTGTGAAGCCCTTTGTATAAATAAACTTGAACCTTAAGAAAATAATAAACCGTGAGATAGAAGGGTAAGATGGGTAGATTAGGATTATGTTGTAGTCTCTTTGTTCTTGCTAAATGATAAGTACTAATCTGTGTTTTATTTTGCAAGATGCCTCCGAGAATCGACAACACGATCTTAGCAGCTCTTACCGTTATTATCCAAAACCAGCAAAACCAACAAGCCAATCCTATTCCTAATCCTATTCCAGACCGTGAGAGACACGGAAGTTGTTCATGGGTTGCTTCTCAACTATCTAGGAGCCAAGCCAAAACCTACGGTGGTGAGGTAGATCCCGTTCAGCTTTCGGGGTGGTTACGTGAAATGGAGAAGAGTTTTGCTCTGTATGATGTCCTTGAAGAGGATAAGGTCCGTCTGGCTTCTCACTTCTTAGTGAGAGAAGCCGATCAGTGGTGGACTCTTTCAGGTCCTACTGCTAAGTTGGAGCCTAATTTTGGGTGGACTCGTTTCCGAGAACTATTGGAGACGAGGTTTTATCCGGATGAGTTGAGACAGCAAAAGCTGAAGGAGTTTATGGACTTTAAGCAAGGAGTTCTTTCTGTTCAGGAGTTCACTACTCAGTTCAACGAGTTGGCTCATTATGCCACTCGACTTATTTCGAGGGAGGAAGACAAAGCCTTCTTTTACTTAGGAAAGCTATCTCCTCAGGTGAAGGGGAAGATTAGTAGGGGTTCTACTTCTTTCGTCTCTATTTACAATGATGCTTTATGGGCGGAGAGTTCTATTCGGGAGATTGCCGAGGAGGCCCGTACTTCGTTTGTAGTTCCTAATGCCTTTGGCAAGAGACCTCTATATCCTACTTCCCGACCTTCCTTTTCTCCTTCTTTTCCAAACAAGAGGAGGAACTTTCAGAGTGGACAGGCAAATTCGACAAACCGTCCATTTGTCCCGAGCAACATCAACGACCCTAAGGGTCGTACCTGTTTTGCGTGCAAGATGCCTATGCATCCAGGTGTTGGCTGTTTCAACAAGCCAATTGTATGCTTTACTTGTCTGAAACCGGGACACAAGTCATTTTTATGTCCTGATAGGAAGATGATAGCTTCTACACCAGCTACATCTGGGAGACCGAAGGGTCAAATTTTCGTCATGAGCCGTGCTGAGACCGATGCTCAACCAGACCTGGTGACTGGTACGTTTCAATTTATGAAATCCGTGTTTAATTTTATTAGATACGGGAGCTTCTTTGTTTCTTCCTCAGCCTCGTTTTCCTTTTTCGCCTTCGCCTCTTTCATCTTATCTTAATCTGTAATAATGCTTCCTAATGTTCCTTGTATCACGTTCTTTTATCCCTACTCTCTGGAGAGGTAGTCCTTTTAGCTATCGTAAGGATTAGTAGAGGTGTTTTGAAGGAGTTTCGAATATGATACCTAACCGTCCTAAGGAGCTAGTTTTGTGTTTAAAAAGATTATAGAAAATGGAGAATAAGTTTAGGAAGAAACTATCCTAGTGGTTTTAACATATGAAAGCTTGAAGTTGCAATATCTTTTTGAGGATCGAAATAAGCTTAATAATAGTTGTGGTTGTGGTTAAGAATTTTAGTGATTCTTTAAGTGTTACTTGGGAATTTGTTGTCGTTAAATGTTGGACCCTAACGGGAATAAATACCTTGTGGAATTAGCATTTGATGGCACAACTTGAGGAATATCGACATAAGCGAAAACCGATGTATTGAGAGTTCGGAAGATATAAATAAATTGATTTACGGTCACATTGTCCTATGTTTGGCAAAAGTAAAGTGAATCGAGTTTTGTGTAACTAATCTCTTTGAGGTTTCGAGATTCAACTTTGGAGGATGAGTGGATTCATTGTTAATAACTTAGGATAATGAAATTTTGGAATAAATTGGATCAAAGGATTTCATAGTAATCCTCTTTTACTTTGTGGTTGTTAGCAGTCTTGTTTCCTTAAATATAAATATTTGGATGGTAGTTTCCAATAAGAGTTTTGATGGACCTTAGAAGATTTTAATTGAATTGGAATAATTGGGAATTGCTACTCGATGTGGCATGCTTATGAAATATCTTGGTAGGAATCCGATGATTGAAATGTTGAGGATATATTGCACTCTCTTGAGAACTAGTTTACTTGTACAGTTAGTATTGTCGAGTTACAATCGACATTTGAATTTTCATAGAGGGAAGATAGTATTGGGGTTCATCCTTCGTTCTTTTTCTTCTTTCCTTCTTTCTTTCTTCTTTCGTTCTATTCGATTTATTCTTTCGAATATTCCGTTCCTTCTATGGATTATCATTTCTCTTAGGTAGATTACTAAAAGCCTTAGTTAGAAATTTTAGGCATAAATAATTGAGTTATTACCTTTACTATAAAAGTTTTGAACTAAAAGCCTTTGGAAATGTTATATGATTTCAAGTATTTTACCGTCAAGGAGTGTTGAGACTCGTTATTGGAGACGTTCGATAACTAGTTTTCCCATTTATTGATGCGAAAAAGTATCTTTTAAAGTCTTTGACTTGGACGATGAGATTCTTGACTGCAGACGAGAATCTTCCGCCCCATTGATAAGACCCTATATTTTTATTACAAATATATTTTTAACAGTTTTGTAATAGACCTACATATCTGTTACTTTCCTTCTTCTAAGTTTCGAGGACGAAACTTTTTAAAAGGAGGGGTGATTGTAACAACCCGAAAAGTACCCAATTTTTCTAGTAAAAATATTTACTAACACTTTTCAGTAGAACTTAAGTTTTTAAAATAGGAATTTTTGTTCCGAGTCTTATTTTGAAATTCCGCGTTCGTATTTGGAATTTCTGAGAGATTTCATGAAAAGACTGTTTTTAGTCATCTTTGACTTTTCTTGACTTTTAAGTCGTCTTTGACTTTTCCTTGACTTTTTAAAGTCGTCATTGACTTTTTCTTGACTTTTAAGTCGTCCTAAACTTTTCTTGACTTTTAAGTCATCTTCGACTTTTCTCGACTTTTCAGTCAACTTTGACTTCCGTTGACTTTTCCCGACTCGTCTCATAAGTATGAAGACCGAAATTTTATTTAAAAAAATAATATTTTTGATTTATTTTTATTTAGATTTATTAAGATTTATCATAATTTAATATAATTATTTTGAATTTATTCGGAATTTAAAGAATAACGTTTACGGTTTTAACCGAACGTCATTTAACTATTCCCGACTCATCGTAAATCTCGTAACAAATTCAAAACTCGACTTTGGCATGAGTCACACGCGCGTGTCATCGTTTTCCACTCACAATTAGATATTTTAATTATTTTGATTAAACTAATCAAAATATCTAGATATTTATTAACTTTATCGATCAGTTAACGAAAATTACGCAAAACGCTCGAAATCAGACCCGTCTAGCACAAAACCACACGGCACTCTTGCTCTCTAATAGACCTTGATATTTTCATTTCTTTGGATTATAATATCATAATATCTAGATATTTGATGTAATTAACTTTATCGTTAATTATATTTATTCGATTACCGTAAAATAATTATTAATCGCAAGTCAATTACGTAACAACAATTTCAAAACCCGACATCCCTATTTGCCTATATTTACACGGCTCACCACACCACTCTTACTCACTAACAACTTTTCATTTTTCAACAAATCAAATTAAGATCAAAATATCACTTTCTTTAAATCGTTCTTCGTGTTCTTCGTCGTTCATCAATTGTTCTTCATCGTTCTTGAGCAAAACCTTTATAAAATCTTCATTTCTTAATTAAATCCGTCCTAACTTATATTTCTAGATCTCCTCTTCGCTCCTCATCTTCACGTACGGTTTTATTTCAATTCCGTCAAGATCGTTTTCAACACTTTAATTATGAGAAATTAAGTTTTAAGTTCTAATAATGTTTTTCTTGTCATTTCTTATAGGGGAAGATTTTGAAGACGAGTTTGGAGACTCGTATATTTTGGGTGAAGATTAGTAGAAGGGTTCTTATTATATATACTTCTTATTATTTTGGTGCTAATTGTTTTGCTAGCTAAGGTAACAATTTCGTTTTACTCGACGAATAAATGTCACATAGCCTTTAGTTTTTGGGTTTTTTTTTCATGTTATGTTAGTTTTCATGATTTTTATGTTGTTGAGGAAATTTTAATAGGTTTAGTGTTCTTGATGAATTTTGATGATTTTTATTAAGTTATGATTTTTTTTATGTTGTTTAGGAAATTTTAATATGTTTAGGGTTCTTGATGAATTTTGATGATTATTCATAATAATGATTTTTGTATGATGATGGTTAGATTGGTTGTTAAAATAGTTGTTTGATGATTAAAACATGTTGGAAATATTTTGGTAGTTGTTGATGTTGGGAACCGTGTAGGGTGGCACTAACCCGGACCAAACCAGACCGGTCCAGGCCGGTTCAGACCCGGTCTGGGTTGGTCAAGGTGGGTCCGGGTTTTGGTCTTTGGGTTGTGTCGATGTTTGATTGTTATGTTGTTGTTTTGACGGGTTTTAAATATGTTAAAGCTTGCGGGAATTTTTAAGAAACGGTTTTAAGAAATTTAAAGGAAAACAGCCATTTTAGCCCAAAACAGGCCGTGGGGCCCATCCAGGTCCATGTGGGGTCCGGCCCAACTCAGCCCGTGGGTCCCACTTTGGGACTTGTGACGGTTTTTGAGTTATCGTCATTTTTATCGTGTTTTGTAATATTTAGCAAGTGGGAAATATAATAAGTAAAATATTTAATTAAAAAGGTTTTTCATAAAATTATTATTTCTCACATGTTAGAAATTATAAGACGAGATCGTAGTTTATTTTGATATCCTTTAAGTCAAGCGGGGTTTTACGTAAGATTTAATAATTCACATGTTAGAAGTTTTATTAAAATATCATGTAATGAATATGTTGATTTTATGTCTATGTGATAAAGACTCTGTTTCTAGCCGGTTTGATCCACCGGGTTTGGTCAAACTAAGATCTAGTCAGCCCCGATTTGACTGATGACCCGTCGCGGGACTCGGGTCGGGGATTTGTCTTCAAGTAAAGTTGTATTTAATTATTGAATTAGCCTTAGTCGATATGAGGCGATATGATATTTGATTATTATTGATATGCAATTAGTCACGTGATAGGATGTTTTTCCCGTGACTGTTTGATTATATGGTTGGTGTCGTGTTGACTAAGTACCCATAGAGAATTATGAGTATATGGCGTCTTGACCCTTCTAATTCTAAATGAGTATCTTGGACCATGACATTGATAGGCCTTACTATCTTTAACGAGTATATAGTCACTTGCTTGACAGCTTTGTGTCCCGGGCCTGGGTGATTATCCCCAAGTCGGGGGATGGCTGCCTATTTCATTTTGGGAATGGAGCCAGCTTAAGTACTAGCCATCTCTGCTTAGGGGGTCGCCTAGTAGAGTTTCTCGTGTACGGTTATGTCATGAGACGGGGAATGGAATAGCTGTTGTCGCTAGGTCTGATCAGTATAGGACTAGGATGTTTTCCTACCTTGTGGTATAGCCTCGAGTTACAGAAGTCGACTATTGACTGCCCTAAGAACTTATGCCTGTTTGTAGACGTATTGGTCTTTCATGTTTGTATGATTCTATGAGTTCTAGAAGGTGAGATGCAAGCCGGCTAGGAGTGATAGAGTTTGGATTACCGGTTGTTAACTGATTCACATGATTACGTGTTGATTAGGGTTTGAGTGTATCATGGCCATGTTTCTGAGAGGAACCTCTGAGCTAGCATACAGCTTCCCTACCTCGAGTTATAGTTTATTATCGGTTTCACATGATAGCTTTCACATGCTAGGTTATTTGTTAGTTATCTGTTTCATAACATGAAAAGCAGATCATATATGTTTAAGTTTTGTATTTTCCATATACATTGCTTTTATGTTATTCATGTTTCATTAAACTCGACATTTCGTGGCTGGGAGAACTCGGAGTTACTCCCCACTGACTGTGGCTTCCGTGTTTATATTTAATGCGGTCGAACAGGTGGTGTTGCCTATTTGGGGTACATGGACGAGCTAGCGAGCGAAGTATTTACCTTGGACCTATATTCGGTTCATAGTTTGTATATTATTAGACACTCTTTTATTTCCGTATTTATACGGGAGATATGTTCCCCGTCTAGTATATTTCTTTTGTAGAATTTTATTACCGTTTTGTAATGACCTTTTTATTATGGAAACCTTTGTTATGATTTAAATTTATTTTTCCGCAAATTTGAGGGTGTCACAGTTGGTATCAGAGCATTTTTGCTCCCGACGCACGTTTGTGTACCCTAGTATAAATAACTTGACTTAATAAAATAATAAACTTGTGAGATGGAAGGGTAGGATGGGTAGATTAGGATTTATGTTGTAGTCTATTTGTTTATGCTAATTGTTAGGAGTAACTTAATTTGTTTTGTTTCTTATGAAGATGGTTGGACCTCGTGTAGAAGAGATCGTTGTTAGTGCCAACCAGGTCCCTCCTCATAGAGAAGACGATTGCCAAGGAGGCTATGCTTGGGTGGCTAGCCAAATTGCTAGGAGCAATATTACGCCTTATGGTGGAATAGGTGTTACCTAGAAGGAGTATCCTCTACCGAAGATTTGAAGATTTACAAGCTTAATTGAAGTGTATTCCTTCTTCATTTATGAATTCTCTCGTCCTTATAGTATTAAGCTCTCTTCCTTCTATCTAGGTGCTTCTTTCTCTTCCAACCTATTTGCCTCTTGGAAATTTCTCTAGATAGTTCCTCCATCTTACTATTGGTATCCTTACCTCCCTCTTGTAACATTTGTAGGGATGTCATAACCATCGGTTTGAGGTATATTATACTTAGTCGGAAGAACTCTGAATCTTGAGGAATATTAGTGTTTGTTAGAATGAACTTGTGATTTGAGGAAAATGTTATAGATCTAATTTCACCCTATGGTGGTGAGAGTTGGTATCCTTGAGGAAGGTGTGGTAAGGTATGTTTAATGATTTTATTGTTGGATGCTTGTCGTGACTTGTGAGTAAATAGTGCATGATATTCGATGGAGTAAAGTCGAATGAGTTGGCTATTACTTCTTAACTCATTAGTAATTTAGTCTTTTGGACTTAGAAGTTTAGTATTGGTTTGAAGACCATGTTTAGGATATGTCTATTTTGGAGTAAATAAGAAGTTCGAATATGGTAACTAGCCATCCTATTAAGCTAGTTCCGTGTTTAGATGATTATAAGGATTTGAGGATAAACTCAGGAGGAAAGTCTCTTAGTGGTTTTAGACTATGAAAACTTGAAGTTGCAATATCATTTCTTTTGAGGATCGAATTAAGCATAATGGTGGTTGGTTGTTGTGGTTAAGGATTTTAGTGGCTCTTTAAGTGTTACTTGGTAATTGTGGTCTTTAAATGTTGGACTCTGACGGGAATAATTACCTTGTGGAATTTTGGATTTAGATGACCAAACTTGAGGAATATAGTCATAAGCGAAAACCGATGTATTGAGAGTTTGGAAGAGATAAATAAATTGATTTACGGTTGCATTGCCTTATGTTTGGCAAAAGTTAAGTGAAATAAGATTTGTGTGACTAATCTCTTTGAGGTTATGTGATTCAACTTTTGAGGATGAGAAGGTCCGTTGTTAATAATTTAGGGTAATGAAGTTTTGAAGAAATTAGATTAAAGGATTTCATAGTAAGTCCTTTACTTTGTGGTTATTAGCGGTCTTGTTTACCAAATTATAAATATTTTGATGGTGGTTTCCAATAAGAGTTTTGATGGAGTTAAGAAGATTTGAGTTCGTAATGAATATTTTATGGGATTATTAGTTATGGAGTTTACCGTACCGATGGACCTTAGAAGATTTTAATTGAATTTGAATAATTGGGAGTTCTTACTCTATGTGTCGTGCTTATGAAATATTTAGGTAGGAATCGGATGATGGAAAATGTTGAGAGTATATCACACTCTTTTGAGGATTAGTTTACTGGTACAGGTAGGGTTGTCAAGTTACGATCGACATTCGAATTGTCATTTATGGAGGATAGTTTGGTGATTCATTCCTCTCTTTTCTCTCTTTCTATTCGATTTATTCTTTCGAATATTTCGTTCCTTCTATCAATTATCATATCGTATAGATAGGTTATTAGAAGCTTTAGTTAGAAATTTTAGGTATAGATAGTAGTGTTATTGCCTTTACTATAGAATTTTTGAACTAATCGCTTTTGGAAATTTTTGATGATTTCAAGTATTTTACCGTCAAGGAATGTTGAGACTTGTTATTGGAGACGTTCGATAACTAGTTTTCTCATTTATTGATGCGAAAATGTATCTTTTAAAGTCTTGACTTGGGACGCGAGGTTCTTAACGCTGACGAGAATTTCGCGTTCCAT
>JAIUZE010074611.1:0-34295 GCA_022085475.1 Heliosperma pusillum | reverse complement strand
TTCATGATATTTCTGGTCATTTGCATGATTGGACACCGTCATTGTCTTGGTTCGTGAATGGT
This sequence comes from Heliosperma pusillum, assembly GCA_022085475.1. Taxonomy (NCBI): domain Eukaryota; kingdom Viridiplantae; phylum Streptophyta; class Magnoliopsida; order Caryophyllales; family Caryophyllaceae; genus Heliosperma; species Heliosperma pusillum. The sequence goes on along the minus strand of JAIUZE010074611.1, from coordinate 34,233 downwards.
GATAATAATATGTGGATTTACTGTGAAAATCGCATGACTTGACTTGGTTTGTCTGTCGAGTCTCAATCTTATCAATCTTATACCGCTAACGGTGAGATGCAAGCCCTAGTGAGCGTATTCGGTTGCCTAAGAGTGTCTTCCCCGAGTCTTTAATTAACATGATGGATTCAGATTTGTATTCCATATGCTCTTATCATTATTTATCGAATTGCCTATCTATCCTTATCGTATCTCACATGTATATCTATATATGCATGATTTTACTTTTGTATTTCCTTCTATGTACATTTAATGTGATATGGCTGGGAGAACCCTGAGTTACTCCCCACTGATTGTGGCGTTCATGTTTTTCATGAATGAACAGGTTGCTTGCATGGATGGCTTTTTGCTTATGCTATTTTGGGTTCGGGTGTGAGCTAGCGGGCGTTGTCCCTGGATTTAATCACCTCTAGACGATTTTAGCTTATTTGCTAAACAATTTTACTTTGTTAACACTTTGAGAGACTACGTCTCTTTGTTGTATTTTGTACTTAGTTTGTAATGTTTTGACACTCCTCGTATTTTCTATCTTGCATGTATAAAGGTTTTTAAAATACCGTATTTCCGCTATATAATTCACATGCTTGTTTGTTTTATATTTCCGCATTCGCGAGGGTTGTCACATCCTAAAACTTTGTCTCACAGAAATCTTAAAAGTTATGCCTTAAGCTCCTATAATTTTGATCTTCGTTCGTGTAATTGTTGTTAGCTATGATAAGACTAAAGCACACAATTACATGCATATGATATATCAATTAAAGCATATTATCAAGTAAATACTTGTCATTGTCAAAACTATAAAATAGGTCCAACAGGGTCCTTTCAAAAGGATAATCCAACATTCATAATATGTGCTTTTAACATAGTGCTCCATACGATGTTTCCACCATGAGTAGTTATCCCCTTCGAATATGGGATACTTAGTATGTTTCCCGTCCATTATGATAAGATCAACTCTTTGGTAATCAACCAATATCAAGAGCACAAGGCTCTGATATCAATTGAAGAGTCAAGGGCGAGATCACCTCAGAGGGGAGGGGGTGAATTAGGAGTCTATTTAAAATTTAAAGCTTAATGAAAGCTTATTTTAAAACTCTATGATCACTAAGACACTACTTAGATGAAAGGAGAACTCGACAGTTAGAACTAGAAAGTTAGCAGTATACAACAACGATTCAGCAAGTAAATGTCACAGTGGAATCAATAGTGAATTTAGAATGCAGCGGAAATATTAAAAACGAAATAGACAAAACTCAAGAATGTTTTTTAAATTGGTTCAGTCACTAATCCGCGACCTACATCCAACGTTATTTTATTAAACATATTTGAATTAAACTCATACAACAAAAGACCCCAAATAATAAAACAACTCCCCAACCTACTCCGGTTGCTATTTGCTTAATGCTAATTCGCGCCAAGACTTATGCTGAAAGCTACTCCGCTAAGAGACTTCCCCAACTCTTTCGAGTTGCTATTGCTCAAGGTAACTCTACCAAGAGACTTCCCCAAATCTTTCGAGTTGCTAGTTTCTTAAGATAACTCTATCTTAAGACTTGTTCTACTCGGTTATTGTTACAACACACGAATCTCAAAATGTTCACTTAAATGAACGATGGAGATAATCGTTTAAGTACAACACGAGATCATGGAACCCAATACATGCTTTGTTGCAAGGAACTAGCTCTTTTTAAAGGACTTAAGAAAAATATTTTGCAAAACAATTAAGTATGAAATGTTAATCGGTTTTTGCAAAGATAATTTACTCAATAAAACTCAAAGTCTTTTTCTTACAAATGTTTGTTGTTGCACACTTTTTCAAATAAAATAAGTATGGTATTTATACTGTAAGGTAGAGTATACTTCACATTAAAAATAACACACTACAATTAATTACAAGTGTTAAAAAGTATTAAACAATTGAAGCTTGAACAACAAAACAATGGTTGACAATTGCACACAAAACCGAGACCCCTTGTGCAAGGTAATGAATTACTTTCCCAAGTAATCTAGTTTACTAGTATGCATAATCTTGTTGCTCATACATACACAAATATGGGTTAAGTTGTTTATCAAGAAAGAACATAAATGGTAATGTTCATGGGAACCATAAACATTGCCAATTATAGGAAAAGTAAACAACCTATTTTTGGTAAGTGTCTTATTGTGCAAGCTAACTCTTGTGCAAGACACTAAAAGCTTTCTTTCATTTTATAAAGATCAACCCAGAATTTTAGCAATGTAAAATGTTGATCAAAAGTTTGGAAATCAATTTTAAAGAGTTACAAATTTTCGAAATATTTAAGAGTTAGAAACCACAGTGACTTGTCGCTGTCAGTTTTGAAGTACTTAGCATGAATCGAGTTTAAAGATCTCTTACAACACTATGACTCTAACAATGACGATCTTCATCCCTTGATCTTCTTGTGTAACCTTGAACGATTAGTAGAGCTTCGAAAGCTATAAGATTAAAACCTAAGAGACACACATTATATTAACTTTAAGATTAATTTGTCTTAAGGCATCATCACCAATCTAATCTAGAAATTGTCTCAACAGTGATGGTGGACAAGGTAAGGTAAGGAAATTCAGTTTCAACAAATTTAACATGACGAGAGGTATGGAAGGGTCGAGACAGTGATAGGCACTCTGTGTGGAGGAATATCTAACAAAGATGCATGGTGTAGATTTGGGATCAAGTTTATGGTGTGTATAAGGACGAAGCCATGGATAGCAAAGGCACCCAAAATTACGTAACTTGTCATAGTTGGGTTTTGTGTTAAAGAGTTTAGCATATGGAGTTGTATTTTGGAGGACAGGAGTGGGCATGCGATTAATTAAGTAGACAGCAGTGACAAAAGCATATGACCACTAAGAAATAGGAAGGGAGGCATGAGTGATTAGGGAAAGACCATTATGTTCAGGTGTGTGAGGGGGAGATGTGAGGTGAGTTCACAAATTCTCATTTAAGACGGGGGTATCCGTCTTAAGCTTAAGACGGATACCATATTCTCTCACAAAATACCCATCAAGGATGAGTGGAGAATCACATGGGGGGTGCCCACCTTGTCCCCTCTACCCATTTCCTCTTACAAAATACCCGTCGCAAGATCCGACCCGTCACAAGCAAGACCTACTGAGGTGAGTTATACCATCAGATGTTATAAAAGGTGTTAATTTAAGGTATTCACCACCATTGTCAGAAAATAAGGTAATAATTGAGTGATTAAAATATTTTTCCACTAAGGCACGACACCGGTGAAAAACAGCCGTTGTGTCGGATTTTTGTTGAAGTGGGTATAACTAAGTGTACCGCGTGAAATGATCAACAAACACAACATAATATTTAAATCCATCAATAGAGTGAATATGGGAGGTCCAGACGTCAGAGAAAATTAATTCTAATGGTTTAGAGGAATATAAAGATGAGTCCGAAAATACCAGTTTGTGACTCTTATTAACGGAGCACGCATTACAATAAGAAAAGGACATGTCCTTAAAATTCAAACCACTATCATTACTAATAGGAATAGAAGGATAATCACAACGATGATGCCATGAGATAGCCGAGCCATGAGCTTGGTACACGACAGGCTGACCCGGTGGACTCCATTCATAAAGACCTGCGTTAAGTGAGCCCCAGATTAGCACTTGTCCCGCCAGTCGGTCCTGCAAGACACAAGAATCAGGGAAGAAAATGGCATGAACATTATTGTCACGACAAAATTGAGAGACTGATAGAATATTTTTAGAAATAGCTGGAGCATGTAATACATCATTAAAAATAATTTTGAAAAAGGATAAAGAGATAGAAAAAGAACCAGTATTTGTGATTTGAAAAGGAGACCCGTCGCCAATTAAAAGATCATTGTTACCATCATACGGGGCATGAAGTGGGAGGTTACCAAGATCGTGGGTAATGTGGTGATTTACCCCACTGTCAATGACCCAATTTGCAGAAGGAGGAGGGGTAAAGGACCCGGTGTTGGTGTTGGTGTTGGAGTAAGTTTCCTCCACAATAGTGCATTTATATAAAAAATCTCATTTGGAATATACGTGGAATGATTAGTATATTTTGATACTCCACGTCAGTTGATTAACGTAAATCGGTAACGCTCAGCTGAATAGAGTTCGACATTATTGTCGTATGACGGCGGTGATCAACTTATCCCTTTAGGTCAAACCTATAGGATGAAACCCAAATAGTAGAACTAATTATTTGTATATGATACAGTTAATTAGCGCATTACATATATTTGATATGTACGTTTAGTTACGAGAGTTATTTATTGGAAATTGAGTTAGGAACTCATTCCACTTAAGTTTATTAGTCAATTATACGATAACTGACTGAATAAATTTTATGTCTTATTTTAATACGATTAAGTAAGATTCAATTTAGTGATTAATCGTTAATTCATTAAATAAGTTGAGGTTATGCATATATTTTGAGATAGATATAATTAGTTAATTATATTTACAAGGAGTTGTAAAATAAATTAACTGGGTATTGTGGGACCCATTATATATTGATATAATGGTAAAATATCACTTAAAAGTTAAGTACATATTGTTTATTAATTTGTGTCATATAATTGTTATATGATCAAACTAACACTTAATTATACAAAATAATTAAGCATATGATTAATAAGTATTTGTGTGACAAATATCAAAAATTAAAATGGTCCATATTTGACACAAGTGACCGGTTATGTACTCATAAAAGACAATGATAATTGTCTTGATCGAGTAACTTGCACATAAACACACTTGATAATGACATATCCTACAAGCTTTAATCATTGTTATTACTCTACACTCAAGCCATTTTGCATGGAAATAAAAAAATGAGCAAAATAAGAGCCACAAGGGCTAACACCATCCGGCTAAAAAGGCCTACATAAGAGAACAAGAGTTCTTCTCATTTGTATAACTTCATTTTGTGCTAATTTTCCTTCTTCTCTCTAAAACCTCCAACATCTCTCTAAACTCACATGCAAACTAATATTCATATAATATTACTAGTGTAGTAATACAATAATATTAGCAGTATTATTTCTTACTTATTATCTAGTTAATAATAAGCTAAGATTATTTGGGTGGATTCTTGGGGGCAACAAGAAGGAGACCTTCTACTTTGGAGGTTGGTTCATGGAGGATCATCCACTAATTCCATACTCAAGAACAATAAGAAGGAGCCCTTATTTAGCCGAAATTTTCTCATTGTAAGGAAATTTCATCTTATCTTTATATTTATGCTTTTATATTTGCATGCATGTTGATTTTAAGCATTAAAATCGAGTTATACGATAACTTGGGTAAAATTGAAAATTTGTGTTAAAAAATGGCTTGCAAAAAATTTTTGATTTGCATGCATACCTACTGAGCTTATAATGGTTGTGGTCAAATTTGGTGATTTTAGGGACTGATTTGCTATTTATTTTGGTTTATGACCTTTAAATCATGTTAACATGCATTTTTTATGTTAAAAGTTAACTGAAAATAGCTGCATGTTGATTCTTGGCATGAAATTTTAATATGATCTCACATGCATGTTTTACATAATGTATGTAAAATTTCGTGATTTTTAATTAAGTTTTGCATGATTATTGATTTTTATGAGATAAAAGTCGATAAAGTGAGATTATCTTCATTATATAAAAGTGGAAACCTTTAGAGCAATTCTATTGGCTCCTTAATTTAAGGAGAAAAAAATTCACTTTTCTAGAGGTGGTCCCTATACACAATTTCATCAGTTTTTTATTTTTATTTTTATTTTACTCATTCAATTTAACCTTTAAAACTAAAACTTCAACTGCTTACAATTTTTTTTAAGGTATACAATTGCATCAGTTAACTTAATTATATGTATGCGAAGTATCGTTTATTCCTAAGAAATCGTCGTGAATTATTCATAAAAAATCCGTAGCAATTACTGACTTAAAGTTATACATACATCGAATTAGTCGTGATTATTTATATTGTCCCGAGTTTAAATATTTAATAAATTTTATTTATATGCTCTATATATCCAAAAAAAACACGTGTGTTATAACAACCCGTGCATTTTTTGTTGATTTTTATGAGATAAAAGTCGATAAAGTGAGATTATTATGTTCATAAACTTGAAACGTCCTTTTCTGGTCTTGAAATGTTTTGGTACATTTTAAAATCTAATTTATATCATCTTGGTGAAATTTTGTAATTTTTTTTCACTATTTTACTATATTTATTGGTTTTTCTTTGATAAAACCGATAAAATTAAAGCTATTTGTTCATAAAATAATTCAAAAATTTTGGGCAAATTTTTCAAGTTTTTGGAGTTCCTAGAAATGTTCTAGAATGTAAAAATTTTTTGGTTTCAAATTTTTATGATGTTTATATTTTTTTTGGGGTTTATTTCATAAATGTTGTGTTTAAACCTCTATATTTAGCAAATACGATCAATTCAAACTAATTAAATACAAAAAACATTAGTATGGACTAATTTTGAGTTCTAAATCAGTTTAGATAATTAGTTTGAGTTTAAATACGATTTAAGTGTTGATTATTGATTTTTAATGGTTAATTATCGATAAAATCCATAAAACCTAGCTAGAATGAGCATGATAAGTGTTAAGGGCGATTTTGGCATGATAATTTATAGGATTTTATTTATGTTGTTTATGTTGAATGAATGAATGTCATTTATTTAATTTTTAATGCAAGTTGTACCTAGTATAGCCTAGATTATATTAATCGGTATTACCCGTAATGTAAGGGAATACCGATTCGGTTGTAATTTTAATTGCGATCTCGTATCGCCCGTTTGTATTAATTTAATTTCATTTTCTAGATCAAATGCATAATAGGAATTTTATTTGTATCTTTTTTTAATTAATTATTATGAAGACGGAGATTCCCGAAGTCGGTGTTCCAAAAGACGGAGCCTTTTTTAAGCGTGTTCCATGAAGAGGCAAGGAGCCAAGGAGTTGGTTTCCGATTTTGTAATTGTCTAATTAATTAGATTAGCTAGGTGACCATACTACGATTTATTATTTGTTTGCTTTATGTTTTCCGCTCATGCCAAAATCGCTAACATGCATTTTTATTTCTTGATTGTCAGTTCAACGTTATTCAAAATTCACTGATTTAGTTCATTTATAGGGAATTAATAACTAAATTGACAAGACCTCTCACATAACTTAAAAGAAATTGAGATTTAGCCTTACCAATTGAAGCACCTATGAACCCCGTGTTAATTAAGGCAACCACAACGTGGACCCTTTTTACCTCGGGTAAGTAGGGTGATGCGATCACATGCCGAAATTGGGTTGGACTCAACGGGATAAGCGTTATCCCGGGACTAGGAGATGAATTTGGTTGAAATCCGTCGACCGAGAGTTCTAGGGGTAGAATTAGTCAAAATGTTAACTTACCGTTTACTACATAAAAGTGGCATAAAATGTTCATTTTTATCTAAAATGCGGGTCTCGGAATCACTTATATAATTTCGTGAGGGGTCATTATATGAGTGACTTGTTAAAATTGTTTTACAAGTGAATTATATATATGCAATGCATGTTTATTTTCCGTTGATATTTATTTTATTTGCGCAATGGCAAATATTTTATCCTTCTACAAACTTGTATATCCGTTCAATCGTGGAAAGGAGTTTCCATAAATTTATACGATAGCATTTTTTTTATTGTCATTTAAATCTCTGTTTAAACCACCATAGCTAAAGAAAAAATTAAATTTATCTTTTGATCCTCATATTCACCATTGCAATTGTCTCTTATGAAGAGTATATGAATAAGTCACACTTAGTCAAAAACGTTTTGTTTTTTAATGATCTCTTCTTATGACAATGGTACATCAATCTTTTTGCTCCAAAGAAAATATTTGTATTTTTGGTATGTCGTCATAATGCTCCTTATCGAGGCTTACCTCAAAAGAGACCAAATCAGTTGGGACGACTAGGTTTCTCGATTTATTTGAAATCGTGATTAATCAAATACCGTAGTCACTTCATGAAAGATGTATCCTTTTTGAAGGTAAAACCATAAATGAAATGAAAAATAGTCTTCATAATAATTCTAATATACTTGTCTAAATAAAGATTCATGATAGTGAGTGGGAGCTCTAAGAGGGATGTTTTATTCTTAATTGTTAAGAATAGGACGAGGTTCAAGAGAAGGTTGGGACGATGTTGGCACAAGGCAAGGGCAAAAGGAAAGGCTATTTTGAATAGTGAGGTCAAACCCAAGAAAGGTGTCGAACCTAACTTTTGATGATTCTATTATTACAGTGTAAGACACTAGAAAAGAATCTGCCCCAAGTTTTCTGAAGAATAAAAAATTGGGTGTACTACACCTAAAAGAACTTTCATCCATAATATCTATATGATCGACATTTATTTTGCTAAATGCAATTTTTGGGTATTAGATACCTATTATGGTTCTCATCAATGTATTCAATGCATATAATAATGATTCGTGCGACGACTATCCATGATTAAATGTCGACCTACAAGGGAAATATAACTACTGTAGTTTTATTTCTATAGAGACATATAAAAGTTATAATGTGATCAATCTAGTTTTGGATTTAGAGGTATACTTTAATAAAAGTTATTATGTACATGACCTCTAAATAAAGAATATAATATCCACTTTAGTGTACGACACAAGTGTTTTACAATTGTAAATGGAACAAGCGTTGTATCTTTTTATACCTATACTTGGTCAATGGTTATGCCATACCAATCAAAGATAATTATATTCTTGACCTAAATTAGAAATTACTTGTCATATAGATTGTAAAAGGGCTCAAAATTGGTGACTTAAATCTAATCTTAATTCTGGATTGTGTAGCACATTAAGAGGCTAGTATTGATTAGTATCCCTAAAACATTTGATTTTGAATCTTATGGTGTGTACGGATCTTGTATTCAAGGCAAAATGATTCGTGCCCTTTTTATTAAAAAGGAAATTGAACTACTGAGTTATTGGCCCTATTACATAAGGATCTTATGTGTGGTCAAAATAACAATCACAACCAGAGATTGTTATGACTACTTCACTTTATTTACCGATGATTTAAGTAGATATTGTGTTTGATTCTACTTAATGAGGTGCTAAGAGAAATCTTTGGAAAGTTCAAAGAGCCTTAATGTGAATTAGTTAACCACCAAGAGTATTAGATAAAGGACTTACGACCAAATCGTAAAATATCTAAGTATTGACTTTGATTTTCACCAAAGGTATTGTGAAATAGTTTTACGAGTTAGTTTCTCTAACACACATTATGAGATAAAGTGTTGTTGAATAGAGAAACAGAACCTTATACGATATGATTTTGTCTTTGTCAAGTTACACTGAGTGTTGGACCAATTTCATAGTTTTGATAATGACATGTGTTTACGTGATAATATGTTTTACTCGATATATCATATGCGTGTAATTGTGTGCTTTAGTCTTATTATAACTAGCAACAATTATGAGAAGAAAGATCAAAGTTAGGCATAACTTTGATAAAGTCTGTGAGACAAAGTTATAACAACTTCAGGAATAACTTTGGAAGTGAACATGAAAGTTATAGCTAACCAGGCATAACTTTAAAGAAAATCGCTTCAAACAAAATCTACATCAAACTACACAAGACTCGAGATGGAGGGTCTTTGTGATCAAGATGAAGAGATGATCCGTATACTGAAGATCTTTGTGAAGATTAGATAGTATAGGTCGTCATTCGGTAACTATTCCATTCAAGAGATTTTATGTTCAAAGTTATAGCTTTAGCCTATGACTTTGGATGATAAAATATTGATGCATGATTTTGGAAATAAAATGTTTTGGAATTTTTTCAAAAGTAAAAGAGTATTTTATATTTATCAATTATTTTAATAGAGAATATATTTATGAGATTCTATTGGTTAGTAATACAACTTATGGGCTGTCATGCTACCTAGGGTTTCTAATATATTCTATCTCAATTTGTTGTTAACCTAATTAGCCCACCTAGTGTATGAGCCACCTAGGGTTTCGTGAAACCTAGTGTTTGTGCCACCTAGGGTTGCGTGCCTCCTAGGGTTTCGTGAGCTATGGATTTCGGCCTCCTTAGGTTGTTTTCCTAGTTTACCTAATCTAGGATTCTACTATATCTTTACAACAATATTTTGAGATATTAAGATAAATATATTTCTATAAGATAAACCAAATAATATTTTGAGATAAAGATATTTCTAAAAAGATAAGCAAATATTATTTTATGATAAGATAAGTATCTTTATTAAATATTATACTAGGGTTTTAGATCTACTATGATTCTACTACTATAAATACTCATTCACATACAAATTGTAAAATACACGAAATACACACACATCACACGGCTATTTATTTTACTTGTGTTGATTTTCCAAAGTTGTTTTAAAGCAAACCTTTGAGCAAATATTTATTATTTTTAGAGTTTGTTTTTAAAAGAGTCGTGAATCAATTATTATCAATCGCTTGAGTGAAATACGTTATTGGATAATAGTACATCATTATAAGCTTATAATTCATTAACGGGAATCTGTGTGAGTTATATTGTACTTTCTTATTAGCGTAAGATAGTATAGAGTATTTAGCGATACTCACCTTGAGTTATAATCATAGTGTTGATTATACGAGTGGGTTGATAATTTTTGTAATCCGTAGAAAGGTACTAAAAATTATTAATCGAGAATAGTGGACGTAGGTTTCAACGTGTGAAACTGAACCACTTCAAAAATCGTGTGCCTCTCTCTTATCTCTTTACTTTTCGTTATTTCGTTATTCGCGCTTACTTTGATTAATTAATTAGTTGATTTTAATTCATAAGATCAAATAATTAATTACATATCATATAAATCGAAAAAGTGGGGCTAGTTTTTAATACTCAATTCACCCCCCCCCTCTTTCGTATTCGATCAATAGACTCTACAATTGGTATCAGAGCCTCGTGCTCTTGATTGCCTTACAGCAAGGAGTCTGATCCATTTATCTTTTATTTTTATTTATTTTCCGCTGCATTTAATTTTATTTTAATGGATTCCAAACATCTGAAGTGTCCCGTATTCGATGGGAAGAACTACAGTTTATGGAAAAATATGATGACCCATTTCATAAAGGGTAACGATTGGGAGTGTTGGCTAATCATTAAGAATGGTCCTAATAAGATCATGCTTGGATCTGCTACTGGCACTGCCATCGAAAAGAAAGAAGATGACTATGTTGAGGCAGATTATAAGAAAGCTGAGAAAAATTCAAAGGCTATTAGTCTGTTGCAAAACGGCATGACCCATACTGAATTTGATCGTTTCTCATCTAGTTCTACTGCCAAGGAAATATGGGATGGTCTAGAGTTAGCCTATGAGGGGACAACTGTTGTCAAAAAGCAACGTATCGCACTACTGATGCGAAAGTACGAACTGTTCTCTATGGAACACAATGAATCGCTTGACAGCATGTCCACTCGCTTCTCTAGTATCATTAATGAATTGAAAAATCTTGGAAAAACTTTTGACTCCGAGGAAATTGCCAGGAAGATCCTTAGAAGTCTATCTAAACGATGGAGACCTAAGGTGACGGTAATTGAGGAATGTAAAGATCTATCTGACTTATCTTATCAAGAGCTACTTGGAACCCTAATGGCTCACGAGATTACTCTTGATGAAGATGAGGCAAATGATAGTAATAGCAAGAAATTGGCTTTACAAGCCGAATCTAGTGAAAGACAAGATTCGGATCTTGAAGATGAAACAGTGTTATTTGCTAGACGTTTTAAGAAAAAGTTCTTTAATAAACCACAAGGGAAAACGTTTAACAATAACACCAACAAATCTTACAAGAAGCCAATTGAGTCAAAAGGGTCTCTTTCAAGTCGTGGTTGCTTCAAATGTGGGGATAATGATCACATGATCAAGGATTGCCCCACATGGAAGAAAATCAAAGACAAAAATCAACGAGACAAAACCAAGAAGGAATTCAAGCAAGTGATGATGGCTTATTGCTGGGGAGATCTCGACACAGAGGACGACGAGTCAGAGGAAGAGGAAGTCGCCAACTTGTGTCTAAGCAACGTCAGTCTTGACCTAATTTCTGACAGTGACAATGAAAGCGAATCCGAGATGTGTCTTGTTGGCAACTCAGATTCAGAACCAGATTCAGAAGACGATGAAGAGATAATAGTGAAAGAAAATAATCTATGGTATCTCGACAGTGGATGCTCGAGACACATGACTGGAAACAAGAATTTATTTCTTTCACTAGAACCCTTTAACGGTGGCAAGGTAACCTTTGGAGACAATAAGAAGGGTAATATAATCGGTGTAGGTAAGATTGGTATATCTTCTTCACGTGCTATCAATAATGTATATCTGGTAGATGGCCTTAAGCAGAACTTGCTAAGTATCTCTCACTTATGTGACAAAGGCAACAAAGTCATTTTTCATTCAAATGTTTGTCGTATCATAGTTGAAGGTACTAGCAATGTTATCTTAGAAGGTCTACGTAAACGGAACGTGTATATGATTGATTTAAACAAAGTCACTACAAGTTCCTTTACGTGCATGAAAGTCACTGTGGATGATTCATGCTTGTGGCACAAAAGGTTTGCACACATCAGTCCAACGATTTTAAAGAAACTCAAGTCTTGGGATTTAGTTGAGGGTCTACCCTCAATCAAATTCGAACAAGAAAAAATGTGTGACTCATGTGCCCGTTGTAAACAAGTTAGATCTTCTTTCAAACCAAAACGAGTAGTAAGTACAGAGCGTCCACTTGAGTTGGTACACATGGATTTGTGTGGACCTATGAAAGTTAGAAGCCGCGGTGGATCAAGGTACGTATTCGTCCTAGTCGACGACTACTCCAGGTATGTATGGCCTATCTTTCTATTTACTAAAGATGAAACTTTCGATGAGTTTGTAGTACTGATGAAGCTAGCCCAAAACAAGTATGATAAAAAGTTAGTTTCCATTCGTACGGATCATGGCACCGAATTTGATAATCAAGCTTTTATAGAATATTGTAGGGAGAATGGTGTAGGACATAACTTTTCTGCACCACGAACCCCACAACAAAATGGTGTCGTGGAACGTATGAATAGAACTTTAGAGGACATGGCCCGCACTATGCTTTTGTGTAGTGGCCTTCCTAAGAGCTTTTGGGCTGAAGCCATTAGTACTGCATGCTATGTGCACAATAAAGCTATGATTAGACCTATTCTCAAGAATACTCCCTATGAACTTTTAAGAGGGAGAAAACCCAATATAGCTCACCTTCGTTGCTTCGGTAGTAAATGTTTTGTCCATAATAATGGAAAAAGTAATTTGAGCAAATTTGATCCACGAAGTGACGAAGCTGTGTTTGTTGGTTATTCTGATCATAGTAAAGCTTTTAAAGTTTTTAACAAAAGAACGTTGTGCATAGAAGAAAGTGTTCATGTTGTATTTGATGAAGATAATGTGCCTGAACAAGTCGAACAGAATGAAGAAGAAGACATGAATGATCCAGACTTTCGCCTTTCAAGGGAAGACGAGCCAGTTAATAATGAAGAAGTTATTGAAGGAATTAATGATGAACTTGATAAATCCGCAAATGACCTTGAACAGAGAACTGAGACAATTGTTGATGATACGAATGTCTCTTCTCAAAACATGGAAAAGGAAGCTGAAGTTATAGCTGATGATGCTATAACTTTGAACCAGGATCAAGATGGTGTAACTGAAGTTGTACCAACTTCAGCTATAACCCCAGAGTCCAATTCAGGGGGAACCAATCTTGATTCTGAATCATTTGAGGAAAGTGATAGTTCATCAGATGATGATGAGCCTAAGAACTCTAAGAAATGGAATTATAAGAGTTCTCATCCTATGGATAGTATCCTGGGAAGTTTGACTAAAGGAGTTCAAACTAGGCGAACATTAAATAACTTTTGTTCATTCTATTCGTTTCTGTCCACCATAGAGCCTACCAACATCAAGGAAGCACTCGCAGAATCCGACTGGATCGTGGCTATGCAAGAGGAGCTTCAACAGTTCGAACGCAATAAAGTATGGCACCTTGTGCCACGACCTCCTAATCGAACTGTGATTGGTACTCGATGGGTATTTAGAAATAAATTGGATGATTCAGGAGTTATAGTTCGTAACAAGGCTCGATTGGTCGTTCAAGGTTATAATCAACAACAAGGGATTGATTATGACGAGACATTCGCTCCAGTAGCAATACTTGAAGCTATTCGCTTGCTCATCGCCTTCGCAGCTCATAAAGGAATGAAATTGTTCCAAATGGACGTTAAGACTGCGTTTCTTAACGGTTATTTGGAAAAAGAGGTTTTTGTTGAACAACCTCATGGATTTTTGAATAACAAGTTTCAAAACCATGTTTTTAAACTCGATAAAGCTTTATATGGTTTGAAACAAGCGCCTAGGGCTTGGTACGACAGATTGTCAAAATTTTTATTACAAAACAATTTTAAAAGAGGATCTGTCGACAAAACCCTATTTCTAAAACCCGAGGGTTATGATTTACTTGTTACTCAAATTTATGTAGACGATATTATCTTTGGTTCTACTAACAATAAATTGTGCAAGTATTTTTCAGATCTAATGACCTCAGAATTTGAAATGAGCATGATGGGAGAATTTAAATTCTTCCTAGGATTGCAAATTCAACAAACCAAAGAAGGGATAAGATTCACCAACAAAAATATGTCAAGGAGCTAATCAGAAAATTTGGTATGGAAAACGATCATCCAATGGACACGCCTATGGTAACTGACAAAAAGCTGACCTTAGACGAAAATGGTAAGTCCGTAGATGAGACTACATATCGAGGTATGATTGGTTCTTTATTATATTTGACTGCAAGTAGACCTGACATTATGTTCAGCGTATGTGTCTGCGCTAGATTTCAATCATGTCCTAAGGAATCACATATGATTGCAGTTAAACGTATCTTGAGATATTTAATTGGTACATCTAACTTATACTTATGGTATCCACTTGAGTGCAATTTCGATCTAGTAGGATATTCAGACGCAGATTATGCGGGATGTTCTTAAGATAGAAAAAGTATCTCTGGATTTGCTACGTTTGTTGGACCATGCATAATTACTTGGGGCTCAAAGAAGCAAAATTCGGTTGAATTATCTACTGCAGAAGCCGAATATATCGCTGCAGGACTGGTATGTTCTCAACTACTTTGGTTAAAGTAACAACTATGTGATTATGGTGTTAATGTTGGTTGTATGCCTGTTTTCTGTGATAATACGAGTGCTATTATTATTTCTAAGAATCCAGCTCAGCATTCTCGTACTAAGCATATAGACATTAGACATCATTTTTTGCGTGACCATGTAGAAAAGGGCAACATTAAACTCGAATTTAGTAGTACTGACAATCAATGGGCTGACATTTTAACAAAGGCGTTAGCGAGAAGACGTTTTGAGATTTTCCGGTTGGAAATTGGTTTAATCAGTAGCAATTAAATTCATCTTATTTATTTTGGGAACCTGCGTGACTGGCTAGAATAAGACGAGATTGTATGACTGTGTCCGCATATTTCATTGCTAGTATATTTGTGTTTAATATAATATATTTTACGTGAGTATCTTGCATATTAAGTGTCTTATGGAAATTGAATTATGAACCTCATATTTGCCAAAAACCTATCTTATTTACTTTCCAAAATTGAGCCAAATTCTACCCATGTATCCTATACTAGCCGAAATTCTCAACATAAATCACCTTACCATATCTTTTTATTTACCAAAATTCTATCCTTACCATATCCCAACAATTAACCACCTAAGATTCCCTTTCCTACCCAAATTCAAATAAAAAAAAAAAAGGTGAAAGTGGACTCTACAAGCCGGCACCTATGTACAAAAGTACAAAAGGTACAAAAACCAACATCTTCTCATTATTACCTATCACTTTCACCACATCAATACTCAACCAATTTTTTTTCTCCTTCTCCTTCCTCACGGCACCCACACACAAACAAAGAAAAATTTACCCAAACCTTCAACCTTCAACCATGGCTTCCACTAGATCAAAAATCTCCAAAAACCCAAACCCAAAAACTCCTAAGCCTAGTATGCCCAAAAATACCTCTCCTACTCCCACACAAAAATCACCCACCCTAAACCAAACCGAGTCCGGTGCGGGTCTTGAGGGTACAAAAAGAAGAAGGTTAAATAAAGGCAAAGGTAGACTCCAAGACGAAGCTACAACCGAAGTTGCTGACACGGTTCCCGGGGCACCAACACGGGTTACATTACGTGATTTTTCGCCTCAAGAAACATCTTCCGGGCTTGACAAACTCCGTCTCACAAAAGATGACAGAAAACTTGTGAACCGAGTTGCTCAGTACGGAATACACGGGGCTCGTCATTATCCAAAAGCTTGGTGTGGCAAGTATAGGGCTTTAGGATTCTTTAACGACTTTTTAAACTTTCAAGAATGGGAAACCGTGGCACAGTTTTCGGGTCCAGTCTATCCGATTGAGGTAATACAGTTTTTCGCTTCTGTTTCGTTATCCGATGGAGTGTTGAATGCCGTTATTAATGGCCGTTCAGTTTCGATTTCCGTGACGGACTTTTGTACTCTGTTTTCGGTTCCTGATGATGGAATCAAAATCAATCCGAGTACGTCATGGGATGAACTGACGGACATGGCTAAGTTGGAAGTTAAGAAATATTTTGATGTTGGGGCGTCGTTGTCGAGGTGTGTTTTGGCGGGAAGTGTGTCTCCCAAATTGAAATTTCTGTTAAACTTTTTATGGAATACCGTAATTCCGCGTCGGGGAGGACGGGACAAAGTTGCATGCTATGAAATGTTGGTTGTGAAGCATTGGTTGGAGGGTAACCGGGTTAATTTACCTTTTCTTGTATTTTCTCGTATTTCACAAACCGCTTTTTCGGTGACCGAGGACAAACTCTATTCCACTCTTGATCTACCCTACGGAATGTGGGTGTCAAGGCTCCTCGAGTCGAAAGGAGTTGTTAATGTGAACAATTATGGGGTCACCGTAAAAGATGACATGTGTGATACGTTCTTGAAGTTTATGAAGTTAGATGCTAATGGACCGGAGTTGTTGTTTTTAACAAAAGGAGGTTCGGTCGGGTTACAGCCGGGTGGGGCTGATTTTTCAGGAATTGCGTCAAAATTGGATATGTTCATAGGCAATGTGATGGAGCGCTTAGACGCGCAGGACAAGAAAATTGATGCGGTATTGGACAAGGTTGTTCACGCCGTGGCAGTGGGTTCCTCTAGCTCTACCCGTGACCAAGGTGGGTCGGGTGTGAGCCGTGAGATGCGGACGTGGATGACGGGTGTGGATGATTGCCTTGCAAAATTGGAAAGAAACATTGTTGATTGTAAACAAGAAGTGTATAGGCAAAGGGATCGGATGACATACTTGGTGAGCCAAGGCGGTTCTTTGGTCAAGAGTGGTACGGAAATGCGTGAGGGGATGCGTACTATCTTTGATGCGACGGAGGCTCTTTCCTTAAAAGTTCAGAACTTTGACGTTTGCCTCACCGCTCAAGCTACACATGTGTCTTCTTGCCTTGACCGTCTCTCCACTCTCGAGTACCGCACTAGGCCCGGTTATAAAGCACCCTAGCCTCACCCGCCTACCCACATGCCTTGCTTTCCTTACCCTTGTTTATTTGTTTCTTGAACTACTTAACCAATTCGGCCCATTTTGGCGTGTTTAAACAATTGTTCTATTCGGTCCAATGGCAACTAATACTCTATTTTGTGGTTTGTAGTTTTTAATTAACATTTACACTTGATTTTGCTTGGTATATATCATTTTATATTGCGTATTATGCATATCTATTTCTTGCCTTGACATGTGTTATTCTAGTCGTTTCATGTCTTTGTTTTTGTCTTTTAAATGATGCCAAGAGGGGGAAGAAATGATATGATTTGAGTCTTTGCTTAAGCTTGCTCCTTGTCAAGACTCGTTATCTCTTAAAGTCTTTCGAGCTATAACTTTGGCTAAGTTGTTTTGTTCTTGCGATCAAAGTAGCTATAACTTTGGAGTGCTTTATTGAAAGGGAACCATACTTAGTCACATTGTTAAGAGGAAATCATAAGAGACTTGTCATCATCAAAAAGGGGGGAATTTGTTGGACCAATTTCATAGTTTTGATAATGACATGTGTTTACGTGATAATATGTTTTACTCGATATATCATATGCGTGTAATTGTGTGCTTTAGTCTTTTTATAGCTAGCAACAATTATGAGAAGAAAGATCAAAGTTAGGCATAACTTTGATAAAGTCTGTGAGACAAAGTTATAACAACTTCAGGAATAACTTTGGAAGTGAACATGAAAGTTATAGCTAACCAGGCATAACTTTAAAGAAAATCGCTTCAAACAAGATCTACATCTAACTACACAAGACTCGAGATGGAGGGTCTTTGTGATCAAGATGAAGAGATGATCTGTATACTGAAGATCTTTGTGAAGATTAGATAGTATAGGTCGTCATTCGGTAACTATTCCATTCGAGAGATTTTATGTTCAAAGTTATAGCTTTAGCCTATGACTTTGGATGATAAAATATTGATGCATGATTTTGGAAATAAAATGTTTTGAAATGTTTTCAAAAGTGAAAGAGTTTTATTTTTATATTTATCAATTATTTTAATAGAGAATATATTTATGAGATTCTATTGGTTAGTAATCCAACTTATGGGTTGTCATGCTACCTAGGGTTTCTAATATATTCTATCTCAATTTGTTGTTAACCTAATTAGCCCACCTAGTGTTTGAGCCATCTAGGGTTTCGTGAAACCTAGTTTGTGCCACCTAGGGTTGCGTGCCTCCTAGGGTTTCGTGAGCTAGGATTCGGCCTCCTTAGGTTTGTTTCCTTAGTTTACCTAATCTAGGATTCTACTATATCTTTACAACAATATTTTGAGATATCAAGATAAATATATTTCTATAAGATAAACCAAATAATATTTTGAGATAAAGATATTTCTAAAAGATAAGCAAATATTATTTTATTATAAGATAAGTATCTTTATTAAATATTATACTAGGGTTTTAGATCTTCTATGATTCTTCTACTATAAATACTCATTCACATACAATTTGTAAAATACACGAAATACACAACATATCACACGGCTATTTATTTTACTTGTGTTGATTTTCCAAAATTGTTTTAAAGCAAACCTTTGAGCAAATATTTATTATTTTTAGAGTTTGTTTTTAAAAGAGTCGTGTATCAATTATTATCAATCGCTTGAGTGAAATACGTTATTGGATAATATTACATCATTATAAGCTTACAATTCTTTAACGGGAATTTGTGTGAGTTATATTGTACTTTCTTATTAGCGTAAGATAGTATAGAGTATTTAGCGATACTCACCTTGAGTTATAATCATAGTGTTGATTATACGAGTGGGTTGATAATTTTTGTAATCCGTAGGAAGGTACTAAAAATTATTAATCGAGAATAGTGGACGTAGGTTTCAACGTGTGAAACTGAACCACTTCAAAAATCATGTGCCTCTCTCTTATCTCTTTACTTTTCGTTATTTCGTTACTTGCGCTTACTTTGATTAATTAATTAGTTGATTTTAATTCATAAGATCAAATAATTAATTACATATCATATAAATCGAAAAAGTGGGGCTAGTTTTTAATACTCAATTCACCCCCCCCCCCTCTTTCGTATTCGATCAATAGACTCTACACTGAGCCACTTGACTAACCTTGGGCTTTTATTATTTTGTCTGCTATTTCTTTTCCCACCATATCAAAGCACATTTAAAATAATCGGATTTTATTTCATATACGATATGGATAGGTAGCATACCTAAATTTTTAATTTATCCAAATAAAACAAGTGCTCAATAATCCTACATTTATCACAAGAACAAAGCGTTTGTGCCTCGTGATGTTGTCTTTCAATAAAAATACGATTATTTATTTGATAAGACAGAGTGGGAGAAAATGTTTCAAGAGCCACAAACTGAGCATATGATCCGAAAAAGTTTCCTCATAGCTTGTTCAGTAGTTGTTTCTACGGAACCTTGGAGGTCAGGTGAAATTATCATTCTTTCATAGTGATGAAATCGTATTAGTATGAGAAAGTGACTCACCTGTGAATTATAAAAGACTGTTTCTAGTCCCAACTTCATGTTATGGCTTAGAGTCATGCGATTCGAAATGGACTTCATGCACGATGGTCATGTATGTGACCTGATAAATTTTACTTGAAGAAGTACGACCTCTTCAGTATAAATTAATTTTTAAGATCGATATCTGCATGAATGAACATTAAAATGTTTTGAAAGATAAATTGGTAGGCAAAGCGTTTACAGCAATTGAAATGCTTTGATCAATTCCGAAAAACTTAGCGATTAAAGCATATCATCATAGTATGATGGCAATTGATCTCAAGAACCATTTTCTTGAATACGATTCTAGAAGAGGTAGTATATTTTATATCTGCATGTGGGTTCGTAGATCCTAATTATCCTAAGTTAATTTGCAAGCTTAAGAGGATGTCTTAAGTAAGCCCTAAAGAGTTCGAATTAGTGTGTCAATAATGTCATAAAATATTTCTCGATATCTCGAGGAATTATGTTAATACATGAAGTTTAGTGGGAGTAATGTGGTTTTCATCTGTCTTATATGTGGAGACATATTGATCATTTTAGATGATGGAAGAGTTTGGAGAAGTAGAATACATCTCTTAGATATCTGGATTTAGTAAGATAAATCTAAAAGGATATTAGCATTAAGTCAAAATTCTTATGTTGATAAGATCTTTGATTAGTTGAAGGACGTTGAACACATGATAATTGATTCCTTTTGTTTCCGCTGCGGGATCAATTATATACGCTGTGATGTATAATCAATCCGACATTTCGCATGTTTGAGCATGACGAGTCGTTTGCAATCAAATCCAAGTAAGAGTCACTTGATAGCCATAAGTAACATCCTTAAGTACTTGCGAAGGACTAAGGACAGGTATTGAGTGTTTGGAGTACATAATGAGTTGTGTGTAAAGGGTTACACAGACGCCAGTTTCCAAACTGATCAAGGTGATTTGAAATCACGAATTGGCTGTGTTTTATAGAAGATTTATCTGTTACAAGAGTACCAAGCAGAAAGGACTATAGGAAAGATTCAAAGTAGGAGTGACATTTCCAAATATAAATGTCATATATCCGCTGGAAATGTTTTAGGCAGTTAATCATTGCGGATTTCACAACGAAAATGGAGTACTTTGCATCATATGATGATGCGTATGAAAGTAGCTAGGATTCGACAGTATTGGAGGGACTAGAAGTAGTTCCTATAGTTGTATATCCTATCCCATGATACTGGTAAAACAGTGGGAGCTACCTTTAGACCAAGAGTCCTAAGTCTAGATTCAAACCTAGCCTCGTACTAGGAAAGTTTTATGTAATATAAGATTACGTAGACAAAGGGAAATAGCAATCAGAAAGATGGGAAAGATGCAAGTGTTGCTAATCCATTAGTCATGTCTTTTGCAGGCTGAACATGATAGTCATTTAATTTCAATGGGTATTGAAAGATGTACCTGACTTGCTGGAGATTATGAGATATGAAATTATTGATAGCGTATCAATTTTTCCATATATTTGATAATCGCAGTCATTGTTAGAGTTTCATTAAAACTCCTTTATTTAGTTTGACTAAATTTTAATACTTTGTTTATCCGAATTGGTTGAAAGAAAGGTTGAACCCAATTCAATTAAACAGGATGAACTTAGTGTTTTCTCCCTTGTCATTCATTTGAGGTGACGTCTCGAAGTGACTAAATTGTAAGTCGATCGATGGTTGGTTCAGCACCATGGGGTCATGGATATGACTGGTCGTTTACATAGACAGACTGTTGAGATACTCTGTCGGGCAGTGACCATAATAGAGTCCCTTATCAAAAATTGTTGAAGCCTGGTCGTGGTGGGGAAAACTATTTTATTCCTATGAGTCGATTATTTAGACTGCCGACCATTTACCTGAGTCGGTGTAGTTTCCGATTCACTTTGGTTTTTAACCTAGGTCGTGTCGTGAAAGGAGGCCGATGGGCATCTTCTAGGTCATGGTGATGTGCATTATACAGTGTAAGATGGGTCAACAGGAATTGTCCACCCACGTTGGGTATTTACATCTTCGGGCCACTCGAGGAGTAGTGACTGGAAATGCGTGGCCACGCTCGGAAGAGATCTCTGGTAGATTTTCCGGTCAGACAGTTACTCTCCCAGATCGAGAAAACCACTATATTTATATTTTTCAATCTCACGTGCGACCTGAAAGACACCTTGCGATGAGTGCGAGGATGTGACACAAAAGTGGCAAGAGAATCGGTAGCACACAACTTGTCGAGACAAGTGGGAGATATTGTAGGAGGAGGAGTCCTCCACAATAGTGTTTCTACATGCACAACTTGTATCGGACAAGTGGGAGATTGTTGGAGTAAGTGTCCTACACAATAGTGCATTTATATAATAAATCTCATTTGGAATATACGTGGAATAATTAGTTTATTTTGATACTCCACGGCAGTTGATTAACGTAAATCGGTAACGCTCAGATGACTAGAGTTAGACGTTATTGTCGTATGACGGTGGTGATCAACTGATCCCTTTAGGTCACACCTATAGGAAGAAACCCAAATAGTAGAACTAATTATTTGTATATGATAAATTTAATTAGCGCATTACATATATTTGATATGTACGTTTAGTTAAGAGAGTTATTTATTGGAAATTGAGTTAGGAACTCATTCTACTTAAGTTTATTAGTCAATTATACGATAACTGACTGAATAAATTTTATGTCTTATTTTAATACGATTAAGTAAGATTCAATTTAGTGATTAATCGTTAATTCATTAAATAAGTTGAGGTTATGCATATATTTTGAGATAGATATAATTAGTTAATTATATTTACAAGGAGTTGTAAAATAAATTTACTGGGCATTGTGGGACCCATTATATATTGATATAATGGTAAAATATCACTTAAAAGTTAAGTACATATTGTTTATTAATTTGTGTTATATAATTGTTATATGATCAAATTAACACTTAATTATACAAAATATTTAAGCATATGATTAATAAGTATTTGTGTGACAAATATCAAAAATTAAAATGGTCCATATTTGACACAAGTGACCGGTTATGTACTCATAAAAGACAATGATAATTGTCTTGATCGAGTAACTTGCACATAAACACACTTGATAATGACATATCCTACAAGCTTTAATCATTGTTATTACTCTACACTCAAGCCATTTTGCATGGAAATAGAAAAATGAGCAAAATAAGAGCCACAAGGGCTAACACCATCCGGCTAAAAAGGCCTACATAAGAGAACAAGAGTTCTTCTCATTTGTATAACTTCATTTTGTGCTTATTTTCGTTCTTTTCTCTCTAAAACCTCCAACATCTCTCTAAACTCACAAACAAACTAATATTCATATCATATTAATAGTGTAGTAATACAATAATATTAGTAGTATTATGTCTTACTTATTATCTAATTAATAATAAGCTAAGATTATTTGGGTGGTTTCTTGGGTGCAACAAGAACGAGACCTTCTACGTTGGAGGTTGGTTCATGGAGGATCATCCACTAGTTCCATGCTCAAGAACAATAAGAAGGAGTTCTTATTGTACCCTTATTTAGCCGAAATTTTTCTCATTGTAAGGAAATTTCATCTTATCTTTATATTTATGCTTTTATATTTGCATGCATGATAACTAGATCCTAAATCATTAAGTTAATATAAATTAATGAACTAATTAGAGAAATCTAATTAGAGGTCTAGGACTTTCAGTTGGCGCGAGGCTGGTAGGTGCGGGTTGAGGCAGCAGCATGGGAGGGGCGTGGTGGTACTTGTATGGTTGGATATAGGGCTTTGAAGGAGGGACAAAGGGAGAGGATGTGACCAGTGGTGTCACACCACTGACACTTACCTTTGAAGGCTAGTGACAAGGCATAGGAGGCCTGAACAGAGGTGGCCAAGGGGAGAGAAAGCATACCAGAAGAGGTCGTGGTCAGGGGCGTGGGGACTGCCGAGGTGGTTTCCTATGGTAGGCAACTAAGGCCGATGCAGAGGTCGAAGGAGGGGGGTTACTTTTGAGAGATAGGTCAAATTGGAAAAGTGTTTCATGGAGGGCATCAAAAGAATTTAAGTTGTCCCTATGCTTAATAGCATTAATAAGTGAGCGATACATATCGTTGTCAAGGACATCGAGTACCTTAGCAATAATATCCTCATCGTCCATACTTTTTACCATATGAGCAAGTTCATCAACACAAGAACCAATGGAGATAGATCGAAGACGATCTTTGATTTGAAGAATATGGCCGCGAGATTGACTAGCATATGTCGAACGAAGCTTATTCCAAATTTTAGAAGCCGTTTTAGTATTGAGGAGAAGTGGAGTAATACTAGATTTAATTGTACCTCTTATGGCGCCACTGAGAAGACGATCTTGGCGGAGCCAATTAGCATAGGCAGGATTCGAGCCTTGTTTCTTTGTCGTCCCATCTTCAATAGTGGAATAAGGAAAAGGATGTGCATGTCTAGATATTTGAAAGGATCATACCCAAAAAGGAGATCTTCAATTTGCGTAGGCCAAGCATGGTATGTCGAAGGGGTTAGTTCAGTGACGTTTGTGAAATTTACCGCTACAAGAGGAAGAAGAGTTCGTTTATTTGGCTCTTATACCATGTGAAATATAATGGTTAAGATACATTAGAATGAATAGGTTACAACTATAAATACAACCTAGAAGATATGACTAATCTATAATCTAGGAAACTAAATATTGACTACAACAAATAGGAGATTACATAGGATTGCAATATATACACACTATAAACAAATAATAAAAGATATGATCTCTTATCTCCAATAATAAGTAACCAGTCTACAATACATTGATTAGCACTTCAAATCTTCGATTCCCAAGCTAACCAGCATCCCACACGAATCCCTTGACCCAAAGTCTTCAAAATCCATCTTTTACCGACAAATAACGAGACTAGAAGGTATGACCAAAATTCTAGAAAATCAGTCATAAAAGACAGTCAAAAGTTTTGATCTTTTATTAGCTGGAAACAAAGAGGATGGTGAGAGGATTCCGAAACATTAAACGGAATTGAATTCGGTTAAGAAACGAAAAAGTTATGCCCGTCTTAAGTTTAGATCTAAAAAATGTGTTTTATTAAAAGTTGGAGGAAATGGATATTTTATGGTATGAAAAGGAAAATGAGAATAAGAGGAGAAGATTGATATAAAAATCGTCAAGTTTCGTCGAGAGACGAAAAATGGCATCCGTCTTAAGATGGAGCTTTAATGGATGTTTTGGTGTTTGAGGAAGAAGATGAAGGTGATAATATGTTGCTGAAAATTATAAGGAGGAAGGTGGGGATTTGTGGTGGTTTGTTATGAAAAGGTGTGTAATAGGCTTAATACAAGGTAGGCATTTCCCACTCAAATTTTCGAGTAGAGTCTGATTATGGGCTCATAACGAACTGAAAAGCGACGGTTTCTACTCAACTAAACTAAATTCAATTTAACATTAATTTAAAGCTGCGAAAACATAAATCATCGATTTAAATATTTTAACCGATAAAAGTAAAAGTGAATTTTATAAAATTAACAACTTTATTTAATACCCATGAATATAAAATCGGGGGTGTTACAATCACCCCTCCTTTTAAAAAGTTTAGTCCTCAAAACTTGTTGGCAGAAAACAAATGTTAGAAGAGCAGAAATTGGTTTCCCAAATTTGGCATCCAAAACATTTACAAGGAAATGGTATTTCAAAAACAATACATTTTTCCAAAATTGCATCAGAAAAGTTTTCGAAGGCGTCGGTCTCTTTCTGGGGAACGAAATAGCTATTATCGTGCACACAAGAACACTAGCAATGCAAAGTAAAGACAAGATTAAAATAAAAGCATACGCTGATAAGTGCAGAACTAGTTATTAGACGTCTCCACTAACGAGTCTTAGAATTCAACCAAACGCAAAATCCAAAATAAGGGTAACATAAATCCATTTTCGCAAAACAAAAGTAGAAAAATTCATTTTTAAAACTCATTTAAAATGATAAACTCGAAAGTCGACGTATAAATTTAGAAAATTTCTCAAAGGGTAAACTCAAGAAAACAAGACATTGCACACACATAAAAGTAATCTGAGCATCTCAATCACAAATTATGGTTATAAAATATACACACAACAAGTAAAAATGAAATAAATCGGTCTCTTATGGATGAAAGATCACGATAGAGTCGATAGAAAGATCTACAAACATAAAATTATAGCGACCGCAAGATTAAGTACCAACCAAAGAGCTTATCGAAAAGAATAAGGGCGGAATCAAGGACTAAGTCCTAAGAGCAGACATTAGATAGAGGGTCAACTAGAAGGGCGACAGATGAAAGATATACAAAGATATATTTTATTCCCGAAAGAAAGCATGACAAGATAGATAAGAGATAAATGAAAGGCAAAGCTTCGCTCAAAGAGGGAGAAAGCCTAAGAACTGAGAAAAATATTAAACACACCACTCCAATACCAAAATCATCATGATCAACTTCTCGGGCATTTTTGCCAAACCCAAATCATACCCACATCTGTAATACTCCGTATTTCTATGTATTGGGGGCTCGCGCATGTATGGCTTACTCGACCGAGTACATAGCCAAGTAGAGGCCACTCAACCGAGTGGAAGTGGCTGATGTCTACAACAGTGTTCTAATCTCGTGTGCTCGGACGAGTGTGGTATGCACTCGACCGAGTAATTCGTACTCGATCGAATACATGTTGTACTCGACCGAGTACGACATATTTGGAGGATTAGTCGGATTGTTGATTAAGGGTTAATAAGAGGAATTAGTTTTCAAAATTCAGTTTACGCTTTCATAATTACAAACCATATTCTCTCAAACCATCTCTAATTCCTCAAGAACAGCTTTGATCATCTCGTGCCGGATCCGATCTTTCGCTATCTCGGTTGATTGCTTTGTTAAGTATTATTGTTTGTCATTCCTTTGTGTTGTGATTGTAGCCCTAATTGAATTGGGGGAAAAGAGAATAAGATTGTTATTGATTGTATGAATATTGATTGTTTAGGAGGGTACTTCATAGAGGAACGATTCTGATTTGCTTGCTTGCTTATACGTGGACTTTCAATAAGGTAGGGTTTCCCTACTCAGTAATTGTTTATACTAATTGATGTTATGAGATTATATGAATCTTGATATATGATTGAGGATGATGTTGATGGAGTTCGGGTTTGATGTTTGGAGATGTTACTATGGTTACTGGTTTGGTTATTTCGTTGGAAGACAGATCACACCTCAAGTTCGCCCCCGTAGTTATCCCGCTCCGTGGGGGATGTGCACATTAATATTCTGGGTTCTCTCGCTGCGGTGAGAGGGGCTATCGACGCCTGTGGCTGCGGCCCAAGGTCAATAGGTGGTGTTTGTAAAGCAGGGAATACTGACGTTGGTCAGTATATGCAAATAGTGACCCCTTTACTGTTTTACAAAAGTGTTGTGATCCATTAGGGATGTTGAGCAGGTGATCGCAAATAATCGATAGAGCTGCGGTGGGATCAAGGATGGGATCACTGCGTCGTGTTTTAGCTTCCGCCTAGTAGTTGGAGTAATATCCATTGATTAGTTTCTATTACTTTAACATTTTTGAGTTTGGATTATTGGTCAGACGGTATGCCATCTATTTTGGGAACATGTATGTGATATTTAAACACTGATTAAATAAACATGGTTTCCTTTATCGCTTGAATTGATATGTACTACCTCGGGCAACCCAGATGATAGAACTCCGATGTGCTAAGAGGGTCTTATAAGGCACCTTGGTCTATGGGGGTGTCACAAAGTTGTACCAGAGCGATCTATTTTGGAACCTAAAACCAATGAACCTAATGAATTAGAAGAGTGTAATAAAATGAACCCGAGTAAGATTTATAAGCAGCTACCGCAAAGATATGGGAGACGTCCCGGGATCGAACTCTTGCCCCTATAGCTCTTACATGGTCACCATGGAAAGTGTCGGGGCGTTATGTATATTTGATGTGTTAATGTGTTGCATGTTGAAAATATGTGGAATTGAGATGGATGTCGAATGAGGTGGAGAGATGAATTGTGGCATGTGTGTATCACATGAGATTGGCATGGATGATGTAATAAGATTTGAGCCACATGAGATGTGTCATGATTATGTGATGTACATGAAATATGATGGCATGATGATGAGCATGAATGCAATGTAATGTGTTAAACAGTGTTGAAGTTTTGGCTTGAAAATATGTTATTGTTAACGACCATGTTATATGTATGCGTTACATGAGGATATGTTATGTATGTGATTTAGATAAAATGAATTGAATGGTAGCGTTCTAGATTATGCATGAGGAATTGCTCTACATGGGCTTTATCATTGCATGACTTGACCGAGTGGGGCAGGGTACTCGACCGAGAAAGGGCTACTCAAGCGATTACCTTGACACTCGATCGAGTGTTGGGAGCTGATGTGAATTTTGAGTACGAAGAGTAGTGACTCGACCGAGAGCATAGTGACACTCGACCGAGTATATGCAACTCGACCGAGTACCATTATAGCTTGACCGAGCAAAAGTCCCTATACATTTTGCACGTAGGTTGTTTTTGGTCACTCGATCGAGCATACGTTGTACTCGACCGAGTGTGTGTGACTGCCAGAGTGCCTTTTGGACTCGATCGAGTGAAAATATCTAAATGTTTAATTAGAATTCTGTATTTGGCGTACTCAACTGAGTACCTGTAGTACTCGATCGAGTGAGGTTGACTCGGCCGAGTGGCTTGTTGCAATCGACCGAGTGTGTTTATGTCAGGACCGTAGTCCTATTTAACCGTAGGCTTGTGCTTACGTTTTCCATTCTTATTGAAAATACCAAAACTGCAACAAGATCTAGCGCGTCAGCTGCAATAGTAGAATTTAGCGCTCAAGAAGTATCTAGACTCGTTGAACAGAATAAGACGCTCACGGAGGCCCTTAAGAATGTGGGTGGTAATAGGGAGGTGGTAGTGAATGCTACTACCATAAGCACTGCCATTTACCGTCACCGACCCACTACCTACGAGGGGACTGGTGCGCCGCATCTGCTAGATGACTGGCACCACGAGATGGCGAGTATCTTCGAGGTCGTCGATTGTCCAGCGAATCTTTGCGTTGAGCAAGCCGTGTTCTACCTGAGGGTGTTGGAGTGAGTGTCCTAAACAATAGTGCGATCATTTAATTAAATCTCAATAATAAGAATACAAATGGATGATGAATATTATAGTCAACTGGTCAACATAAATCGGTAACGATTGGCTCACTGGAGTTTGACGTTACTGTCGTATGATGGTGGTGATCAGTTGATCCCTTGAGGTCACACCTAAAGGACAATCCCCTAATCATGTACATTAATTAATTGTATAACGATACAGATTCATTAATCCCTTAAATTGAACCAAATTTATATTGTAAGTGAGAAATATATCTTATTGTAATATGATTAAATAAGATTCATTTTAGTAATTTAATTGGTATATTACTAAGAATGCATTATGTTTATGAAACATTTGAGATTAGCAAAATTGGTTGATTATAATTACAAATTGTTTTAAATTATATTAACCAAATATGAGATGACCCATTTTATTTACATGTAATTATAAAATGGTGACTTAAAATGTTAAGTCGAATTTATTTGTTATGAAATTGCATTTAAATTGGTTAAATGCACACTTATAAGCAAAGATTACATGTTCCATGTCACATGTCACATATGTGACAACTGACAAAATGCAAAAATAAAATGGACACCCATTTTACAATGGGTGCACCGGTTTTTGGTAGTGTAAAAAGAGGGTGATTTTTGTGTATTATTCTAATTAGGAATTAGACATAATCATGCACAAAAACTATTACCAACACTCAACGTTTCTTGTTTAGAACAATTGAAAGGGACAACACCCACCCATGTGGTGTGGGTGGCCGGTCCATGTGAGCCAAACAAGAGGGCAAGTTTCCTCTTATAAAAACTCATATCATCTCATTTTTATTTATTCATGAAAATTGCTTATCTCTCTATATTTTTCTTCTACCTTCTCACTACAATAATATACTAGTGTGGTATCTTTTAGTAGTGATCAAGGGTAGTCTTGGGTGCTACTAATTGGAGAGTTTCTACTTTGAAATTTGGAAGATCATCCTCATATTACTAGCTCAAGAACAACATTTGAAAGGAGTTCAAACATTGTGCCCATTTCCATTACTATCAATGTAAGAAATTGTTCCTTCATTATCTTTTGTTATGCATGCATAAGGTCCTTATAGTTTAAGAGTAAAATTTTAATAAATGTATATTAGAAATGTCTAATATCGAGTTTAAGAAACTTACAAGCGGTATCAAGAGCTTTCGTTGTTGCATGCATAATCGATTTATAGTTTTTTCGAGTTAATGTAACTTAAATAAAACTAGTAATTAGTGTTTTATAAGATAAAATCACAAAGTCATTTGCATGTCAATATATTCTGGTCCTAATATGATTTTAGGTCATTTTGATGATTTATGGAAATTAACATTGCTCAAATATGATTTTTAGTGTTTTTATTACATTTTAATGAGTAAAATGATATTTAAAATGCTAAAAAGTTTTACATAATATCATACATGTATTTTACTTACTGTATGTAAAATATCGTGTGAAGTGGACCTGTTTCTCTTGATTTATGATTTTTATATGATAGAATGAAATAAATAAAGGTCAAATGGTTAAAAATAGTTATTCTTTGAATCTAATCATGAAATTTTAGTATGTTGTCAAATGAATGTTTTACTGACAGACAGGAAAATTTCAGACCGATATGATTTGTGTAGCATGATTTATGAATTTTTAATCTAAAAATGGCATAAATAGTGACTTATTTAGCAAATATAGCTAAAATAAATTTCATGTTATGAGAAAAATTATACCTGGTTGCTTAAATATCCCACATTTCATATCTAAAGTTGAAAATTTAATATTATTAATTTTCGCATGCTTTATGTATTTTATTTGATAAAACCGATAAAGCGCAACCAATTTTCTCAAAATCGATTCGAAATTTTTAACCTTGATTTTTGACATTATGAGTGTCATGAAAATGTTCCAGAATGTACAAAAGTTTAAAATTCAAATTTTGAAATTATTGTAATTAAATTTTGATTTATTTGATTAAAATAGGATTTTAAAGTCTAATTTGGAGCAATTATATAACAACAAGTTGAATTATTGTCAAAAATTGAGTAATGACTTATTTTTGTGTCCTAAATAAGTTTGGATAATTAAATTGGACTTAAATTGTAAGTTTCTTAAACTCGATATTAGACACTTATAATATCATTATACATTTAGTGTACTCTTAAACTAAATAGATCTTATGCATGCATAACAAAAGAATTAGAAGAAAGAATTTCCTTACATTGATTATATGGAAATGGGCACAATATTTGAACTCCTTTCAAATATTGATCTTGAGCTAGTAAGATAAGGATAAATTCCAAGTTTCAAAGTAGAAACTCTCCAATTAGTTGCACCCAAGACAACCCTTAATCTCTACAAGATAATACTACACTAGTATTAAATGTAGTAACCCTTTAAAATGATCTAATAACTCTTAATACTACACTAGTATATTATTAGAGAATATGAACTCTAAGTATTATGTAAACTTCTTAAGTTTAGTGAGATGTTAGAGAGAAGTAGTGATTTTGCATGAATGAAAATATATGAGATAGTATAGAATAAATAAGAGGAAAAACAAGCCCTCTTTTGGCTTGGGAGAACCGGTCACACAACACCCCACATGGGTGGGGTGTTGTCATTTTCACATTGTTCTTCACAATGTAAGGTTGAGTGTATGGATTATTGTAGTAATGATTTGTTCTAATTCTTAATTAGAATAAAATACAAACTAAAATCATACCCACCAACACCACAAAAAACCGGTGCACCCATGTAATATGGGTGTCCATTTTATTTTTGCAATTTGTCATTTGTCACAAGTGTGACATGTGACATGTAACATGTAATTAGGCTTATAAATGTACATTTACCAAATTTAAATGCAATTTCATAACAAATAAATTAGACTTAACATTTTAAGTCACATTTTATAATTACATGTAAATAAAATGGGTCCTCTCATATTTGGTTAAAATAATCTACAACAATTTGTAATTATAATTAACCAAATTAACTTATCTCAAATGTTTCATAAACATAATGCATTCTTAGTAATATAACAATAAAATTACCAAAATGAATCTTATTTAATCATATTACAATAAGATATATTTCTCACTCACAATTTAAACTTGGTTCATTTTAAGGGATTAATTAATCTGTATCACTATACAATTAATTAATGTACATGATTAGGGGATTGTTCTTTAGGTGTGACCTCAAGGGATCAACTGATCACCACCGTCATACGACAGTAACGTCAAACTCAATTGAGCCAATCATTACCGATTTATGTTGACCGTTGACTATAATATTCATCATCCCTTTGTATTCTTATTATTGAGATTTAATTATGTGATCGCACTATTGTTGAGGACATTTACTCCAACAATCTCCCACTTGTCCGAGACAAGTGTGCATCACCAATTCTCTTGTCCTATTACATATCTCCCACTCAATGCAAGGTGTCTTGCAGGTCGTACTTGCATTTGATCGTATCATGAGTGGTTTCCTCGATCTGGAGAGTAACTGTCTGACCGGAATTATCTACCATAGATACCTTCCGAGCGTGGCCACGCATTTTCAGCTTACTCCTCCTCGAGTGGCCTTGAGATTTAAAATAACCCTGACAAGGGGTGGACAATTCATATCGCACTATTCCCTTTGCATAGCCACAGCTCATCATGACCCAAAAGATGCCCATTTGACTCCAGTTACGAAGGTCGTAGAGCATAAATCAAAGTCACTCTGAAATTGTGCCACCTTTGGCGAACAGTCTTTAGTCAAAGAATTGACTCAAAAGAATACTAGTAGCTCTTGCCACGACCAGGCTACAAGAATTGCCAGAATTCTATAAGCGGTCACTGCCCGACAAATTGTCCCTTACAGTCTGTCTATGTAATCGATTGGTCATCCCTATGACCCTATGACACTTGAACTTGCCATCAATCGCACCACAATCTAGTCACTTCGAGATGTCACCTCATATAAGTGACTATGGGCCAATGCTATGTTTGTAACACCCGAAAATGTACCCTATTTTTCTAGTAGAAATATTTTACGAAATCTTTTCAGCAAATTTAAGTTTTAATCTATAATTTTATGTTCCGAGTCGAATTTAGAATTTCCGAGTTCGTATTTGGAAATTCCGCGAGATTCCATGAGAATCCCGTTTTAAGGCGAGTTTGACTTTTCTTGACTTTTGAGTCATCTTTGACTTTTCTTGACTTTTGAGTCATCTTTGACTTTTCTTGACTTTTGACTCGTCTTTGACTTTTCTTGACTTTTGATTCGTCTTTGACTTTTCGTGACTTTTGAGTCGTCTTTGACTTTTCGTGACTTTTGAGTCGTCTTTGACTTTTCTTGACTTTTAAGCCGTCTTTTACTTTTGTTGACTTTTATGACTCACCCTTTACTTATACTCCCTTAACCTAATATTCATTCACACAACACATTCACCTTTCTTCCTCCTTAAGAAATCCCCAAAACTTTCCCTCTTGATTTTCGATCTTTGAATCATCCTAGCGCATTCGTTACTCGATAGAATTCACGTAAGTTCGTCTCATTCTTCCCCTCTTACCTTCCTCTATCCGTATTGGTAATAAAATTACCGTCTTTCTCGCTTTTTAAATTATCCGTCTTTCTCAAGGTGAATGATATTCATCTTTTATTATCTAATTGTATGTAGGTGGAGACTAGGAAGGTTTAGAAACCGTTTAAAGACGCGAAAAGGTAACGGTGAAGGTTTACTCGATATCATTTACGTGTTTTACGTGCTTTATATGCTAGGATTCGTATTTAGAATACGATTAGTAAGTTTAGGAATCATGTTATGGATGATGATTGTTGTTATTTGATGATTGTTGATGAT
>JAIUZE010074609.1:0-26017 GCA_022085475.1 Heliosperma pusillum | reverse complement strand
ATTATCCGTCTTTCTCAAGGTGAATGATATTCATCTTTTATTATCTAATTGTATGTAGGTGGAGACTAGGAAGGTTTAGAAACCGTTTAAAGACGCGTAAAGGTAACGGTGAATGGTTACTCGATATCATTTACGTGTTTTATATGATTTCTATGTTAGAATTCGTATTTAGAATATGATTAGTAAGCTTAGGAATTGAGTTATTGATGATGATTGTTGTTAGTTGATGATTGTTGATAGTTGATAGAAGTTAAATATGAGAATTGAAAATGATTGAACTTGTATATGTTGTTCTCGGGTAGAATGGTGCTCCTGGCCGAAGTACCGGTTGCCGGTTCAGTGGCCGGCTGGGAATTCACTACACCGACCCTTTTTCGTAGAACGATCATATCTCCTTCGTTACTTGCTTGTTTTGGGCTTGTGACCTATCGTTGGAACCGTAAGAGGATAAGCTATCACCTCGACTTAGAATTTATGTATTTGCATGTCTAGAAATCTAGTTATGACAGTTTGAAGTGAACCCTTGTTTTAGTTAGTTTCCAAACTTGTTGTTTTGGAGAGGTATCTATGTTTCTTATTTATTATGCTTCTTAAACTTGATCTAATGCTTATGTATCATGTATTGATTCATGTTTATCCTAGTTACATTTATATAATGCCATGTTCTCATGTTTTGTGACGGTTTTTGGTATGTCCTACTTTGAGTCGGTTTTTACAAATGATACGGTTTGAGCACTATTTTGACTTGTGCTTTGTACTCTCATTCCCTTGGCTACCTTCCCGTTCTTAAGGCTGGAATGTCGGAACGGAGAGGTATCCTACTGCTTAAATGCATGTGTTAGTGGGCATACGACGACGTTGTTGGGAGTTGAACGCTGTGCGTTGATCGACCCGGCCGTCAAATGTTGTGTACTTGCGAGGTGGTGTTATTTGCATGTAGCGTACCGCTTGTTATGAGGCTTGAGCTGTGTTTCCGCCTCTTTCGTGAATTGATCTACCGAATTTGGGGTACTCGGCATATATATTGTAAGCCCGAGTCTTGGATGCGAAACGTAATCGCATGTCGAATCGGAAAATGGTTTATTCCGAGATTCTGGCCAGATTTAGACTAGGACCGGATATTTATTATCGTCGTGCTACCAGGAGGAAATTAGTCTACATATACGAAATGTAGCATCGTGTATGAGTTCAGGGAAATGTTTATCCAGTGGATGCCTGTTCATCATACTTGCAATGTACACGGTGCTAGTGCGTTTCATTTACCGTGAGAGATGTCGTCTTGTGTCGTCTTTGAATGCGTGATTTCATGATATTGTTCATGGTCATTGCATGATTGGGCACCGTCATTGTCTTGGTTCGTGAATGGATGATAATATGTTGGATTTATGTGATCATCGCATGACTTGACTTGGTTTGTCTGTCGAGTCTCAATCTTATCAATCTTATACCGCTAACGGTGAGATGCAAGCCCTAGTGAGCGTATTCGGTTGCCTAAGAGTGTCTTCCCCGAGTCTTTGAATAACATGATGGATTCGGACTTGTATTCCATATGCTCTTGTCATTATATATTGGATTGCCTATCTATTCTTATTGTAACTCACATGTATATCTATATATGCATGATTTTACTTTTGTATTTCCTTATATGTACGTTTAAGGTGATATGGCTGGGAGAACCCGGAGTTACTCCCCACTGACTGTGGCGTTCATGTTTTTCATGGATGAACAGGTTGCTTGCTTGGATGACTTTTTGGCTATGATATTTTGGGGTTCGGGTGTGAGCTAGCGGGCGTTGTCCCTGGAAGTTTCACCTCTAGACGATTTTAGCTAGTTTTGCTAAACACTTGTTCTTTGTTAACTTTTTAAGAGACCCCGTCTCTTTGTTGTATTTCCATACTTAGTTGTAATGTTTTGACACTCCTCGTTTTATTTAACTTGCATGTTTAAAAGTTTTTTTTAAATCTACCTATTTCCGCAATATAATTCACATGCTTGTTTGTTTATTATTTCCGCATTCGCGAGGGTTGTCACAGTAATTTCATTTCTTAGATTGTCAATTAGCATCGTTACTATCGCCTTATAAAGAGTCTTAAATTATTGTCAAAAACCAACTAAACATGTCTATCCTAGTTTTTATTATCATCATCATCATCATCTTAGATATAAACATTATCATGAGTGAGTAGTGACCTTTCTAGGGTGTAGGGTAGCCATGTTAGATTGATTAAAAAGATGATAATTGGATAAAAGAAATTGTGCTTTTAAAACATTGTGTCTATGCATGTTTGGACTATAACGATAGTTGACGATTCCTGATCAAAATCATTGACTAGTATGTAATTCTTTTCCAAGGTAGAGATACGCGAATTGAATAGTCAAAGCATGACATGGTGGATTAAGACCTAGTAAATCGCCTAAAAGCCTGCTAGACCATCTGATATATGATTGTAATGAACACATCATTCTTACGAACTCACAATGAATTATTTGCATATCCTAAATCCAATTTCATCAATATGTCAATCTACATGTGTGAACCTACTTCCCTAGATGCTTCTCATTATTGTTAATTCATCATTTGCTTTATTGCTTTCATCTTCATTTGCTTTTATTTTGTTTTCATTTATGCTTTTTGTCAGTTTAGACATTAAAACTCCAAAACCCAGAAACTCGTTAGATAAAACTCAATTGTGAGACGATTCACAATCCTATAGTACACACCATATCCCTGAGGATCGACCCCTACTTCCCTAATTACATTAATTTGTTATTAGCCTAGTCTGGGTAATTTATATTTGTATCGGGCTCGCGACAAGCACGATCACCATCGCTCAACCATGACAACTTTAAAACAATTGCTAAATCCCCTTGCAACACATTCCGCACCATATTCACAATTAACACAAATGACATATCCTCCCTTCTTTGTCCTTCAACACAATACTTTAATTAACTAAAGCTAATACCATAACATAAACATCATTAATAATACATCATTTACTATAATCACCCTCAAATACAATATCCATTTATCATTCAATTTACCAACTCAACCGCGAATCCACAATTCTTTAAGACATTAGTAATAATATTATATCTTCCATTTTCACATTACACTTTACCTCATAACACCATAAACTCCAAACATGCGTATACATGCGTCGTGCACCACCAATACTCACATCAACATTAATCACCCACTCTATCTTCAATGTCATCTCAAAACACACAATACTTTCAGCTCAAAAACTCCTTTTTACACAGTTTAAGTAACCAATCATATTGCCTACCACCATAATATTGTCTGGCTACCATCATGATAGAACATCCTTCCTCACTTAGAAAAAAACGTTACGCCCTTATAAAACTAACTCTCTCCCAACAAAACAATTAACCACTCTGAATCTTATAATAGCACCTCACAACTTCCACCATGACTCCCTACAACACATTTCCTCTAAATACCATAACTAGTTCTCTAAGACACTCATCTCTATTTTACAAGCGATACCTCAATAGCTATACTTAATATCCCCAACATAACCATTATCCAAACCACCAACCACAGTTACTTACCTAGCTCCTATCACTCTATCACTCTGGTCGCCTATTAATACCAAAGAATCCACATAACTATAACCATCGAAAAATATCTTAGTGCCCCATTATATAAATTCTTATATCGACGATTCCAATTCAGAATCTTAATTCGCTATAATATATCCCACTTAATTACCATCAAGTACCTCACACAACTCATTCTTCCCAATTATGATTACCATAACACCCTTCATACCAATACATTAGTAACATTTACATACACTTAATAAAATTGTTCATGCAACTCAATTAATTAACAACCGCATATAAACACATCCCAATACAGTTACAATTAAAATCTTAAAAATATTTGAAAGTAGTACCTCACCACACGACCTCAAAATCAGAATGTAATCAACGAAAGAATATTTACCATGAAACACTAAATTGTATATAACCATTATCTCACATCTTAGTATAGTAAGTTCTCATATTCTTACCTCCACAAAAGTCTTATTGACATTTATTCAATTTGAAGTCATTCTTATATCCAACTTACACACAAATTAGTACTTCAACTAAGAAATCCTTAATTTTCTCAATCATGTTCTCACAATTCCAAAAGCCAACCTTAATAATTCAAGTAATACTCTCCAAACCTCATTTATCACATATTGTTAACTTCCCAAATCATACTTGACAATAATATTTCCTAACCACTAATCGAATCCCATTCACTATCCCCAAGTACATAAATGATATTCATCCTTAACTATATATACCCTTTATTAACATTTCTCGAAACCCAGACTTATCTCATACCGTTAACCTTCTAAAGAATCACACAACTAGGTTCACCTCTTATTATTTCAACCTCCAATCATATCGACTATACATAAGCTCACATTTTGGTATACATTAAACTAAACTCACAACTCTCCAGCTCCATCCTTATATATAACGGGTTATAATAACATATATATTTAGCCATCATAAATATATTCATACCTCTCTTAATTTCTATGGGTTTTGAATTATGGACATACGTATATTTCCTTTTAATAATTTATTCTTACCTTCACCATACATCACATATTTTACTCTTTAACGCACTATGCTTATCAATGCCACTCTTCAGTTTAACATTTTATTCGCACCTACTCTCAATATTACATATGACCACATACCCTTCTATAAACGTCGTTCCTAACAAATCTTTTTTTTTCTACCCAAACAATACAAACACCATAAGACAAGTAATTGTAGCCCAAATATACTTAAGTTAAGTCACATTGATAAGTTCTAATCATGCCCAATTAAAACTAAACACAAAATCTAAGTCAATCCCTATCAAGAGTAATCATCATATTCAACTTCACCCAATTCAATCATTTAAGCATAGGTTCAAGGGTTCACGTTCCGCATATCTCTAGGCATGTTATTTTAATTCACACAGTTCACAAAATTTTCAATCAATTTCACAAAGCATCCATCCATAAATATATATTTATATATATATATATTTTTTTTTTTTATATAAGCTAATCAATATACGATTAGAAGTCTCATAATTATGACATTCAAGCTCACATTCTTATCAATCATTCCACGCTACTCCTCCTCCGTAATACAAGTCACAATCCCTTGCTTCCTTTATTTATTTCAATATTTCTTACCTTTTTCTTCACTTCCAGCAATTCATTTAGTATTTGCATTATTCAAGATAAAAAGACCCTTAAATTAATGCATCCACACTATCTACCCCACTTTTTTATCCTTTCCCGGAGTGACCGGCTCAAAACTAAAGGGCCAGATTAAGGACGTCTCCCCAACCTAATAAGAGGGCTCCTAAACAGTTTTGACCCTGGGGTTCATTTTATTAGACACATCCTAAGTTCACTGCTTCATTTGTTTTAGGCCTTAGGATCGTCGCTCTGATACCACTTTGTAACACCCCCATTTAATTAAAAGCCTTTAGCAAGACATTCCCAATTAAACAAGACTGTTACCATCTCAGTTGCTTGAGGTAGTGGACACAAAGTAACAAACCAAAGTACTTTAAATAAATGCCTTACAGATTTTCCTACACTATCCGAATAACTGATAACTAATTAAATTACCAATGACAGCGGAAGAATAAAAAATAAATATAATGTCTATCTGAACTACTGGTGATCTAGACTCCAAGCTTGACCCTCACGTGCCAATCCCTTCAAACATCCAAGACTGATATAAAATTACCTGCCTTTATTATCTGCTCCCCACTTAACAAGAAATAATAAGTTGTTCATAGCAGGATGCCATCAATTAAAGTAGGCACCAATTTTATTTGACCAAAATAAATAAACAAGTCAACCAAAGGTTGAGTAGCAAACTAAACAACAATAACAAATCATATTGTTATAACCATTCCTGCAATCACAATATCATGATACAACAATACATAATCCTGCACCACATCACAATCTCCCAATCACAAATACCACACGCCGCACAACGGCGCGGGTCTGCAGGCTTACGGTAACAACGCGAACACCACCGTGCCTGGCCTACTCAATTATCTCAAGACCACGTACCTTCAATACCCCGTGCCTGGCCTACCAATCTCAGGACCACAACCGCAGCTGTGCCTGGCCTACCAATATTTGCCTCATAGCCAATTCCATCTCCAACAATAACAATATCAATATCAATATTGACAATTACCAACAATAAAATCGCAGGACAATTTTATAACATTACAAGACAGTTTCATAACATCCCAAGTTAACTTTTATCACTTATAAGATAGCTATCATAAGGCAACACGTAAGATAACATCATAAGGCCACATGTATCATGGTAAGACAACTCAAGGCAATCAAATCCACAACAAGAAATAATTAATTCCATCTCAAGATAATTAATTGAGTTATAAAGACAAACTAACAAGTTGAGTAGCTTCCTACCTTTTCGCAAATCTTCCAAGCACAAGCACATCCATAAAACACTATAATTAATCTTCTATGAATCCGTAACAAGATAAAAGGTTGAATCCAATAGAAGTAGATGCAAGATCCCAAATTGATTGCCCAATTCCCTTTCCATCTTTTCTCTCTTTAATTTATTTATTATGAGAGTTGTAAAAGTTAGAATAGAAGCTCAAAGACTTAAAGAGGCTTATATAGTAACAAGAAAAATTATTAGGAAACTAGAATAATAATATAATAATAATAGTTATTAGGAAACTAATATATAATAATAATAATAATACTTATTAGGAAACTAGACTATAATTCCTTTTCCTTTTAGGACTACAATCACTACAAATAACTATATTACTCATTTTACATAATCATATTTCTAATATGCGTTGACCAAGTAGACTTTGAATTTGACTTAAAAATACGGACTATTACAATTTGTAACACCCCATGATATGTGAGGAAAGTTGTCCAAAATAAGGAGCTTATGAGAACTTTATAAGAGATTCCACCGACCACTTAGTAACAAGGCCTTGTGCTTTTGGGCTTAAGTGAGGCAAAATTAAGGCCCAAAGGTGCACATCCCATCTTATTGGGGTTGTGTTACGACGGTGGCGGGTCAGGTTGTTAAAGTTAGTTTCCAGACTTGTTGTTTTGAGATGAGATCTATGTTTCTTATTCATTATGCTTCTTAAACTTGGTCTAATGCTTATTTAATCACGTATTGTCTCATGTTTATCATTGTTACATTTATATTATGCTTTATCACATGTTTGGTGACGGTTTTTAGTATGTTCCCTCCTTGAGTCAGTTTTGCCCTGTGTAATGATTTCAGCACTAGTTGCTGGGTGCTTTGAACTCTCATTTCCCGGTCACACTTTATACTCGTAAGACTTAAATGTCAGAGAGATGAGGTGTAACTATTATGCCGTTGTGCATTTGTTTAGTGGGGATATGACGACGTTGTTAGGAGGTGAACGCAATGCGTTCATCGACCTGCCCGTCAAATGTTGTATCCTTGCGAGGTGTTGTCATTGCATGTAGCGTACTTGCTTGACTATGACTATAGATCTCTTTCCGCCTCTTTCGTGTGGTTTAGCCGAATTTGGGGGTACTCGACGTCCTTTGTGTTGATCGAGTCTTGGATGTGGCACGTCATACCACATGTCGAATCGGGAAACGTCGTATCCCGAGAGTCTGGCCAGGGTTAGACTAGGACCGTATCATTATCGCCGTCTTACTGAGAGGATTAGAGTCTTGTG
This sequence comes from Heliosperma pusillum, assembly GCA_022085475.1. Taxonomy (NCBI): domain Eukaryota; kingdom Viridiplantae; phylum Streptophyta; class Magnoliopsida; order Caryophyllales; family Caryophyllaceae; genus Heliosperma; species Heliosperma pusillum. The sequence continues at coordinate 18,252 of JAIUZE010074609.1, read as the reverse complement.
TGTGCGACACGTCATATCGCACAAAGTTCAGGAAGACGTCTTATCCCGTGGACATGTTTGTCTAGGTCATGAGTATACGATACGTCTTATCGTATACGGTTCAGGGAAACGTCTTATCCCGTGTACTTACATTGACTTGTCTTGCTATTGTACATGGTTCTAGTGCGTGTCATTTACCGTGAGAGTTATATTGCTACATTCGTATGTTTGGATGGTTGTATATAAAGATTGGATCGTATGTGAGTATTGGGTTGGATTCTTGTATGAAATAGATGGTTATATTGGTTTGTATGTTGAGTCTCTACCTTATCAAGAATATGCCATTAACGGTGAGATGTAAGCCCTAGTGTGCATATAGTTTCCTAAGGGTGTCATTCCTGAGTCGGTTCATGACATGGTGCTTACTGCTTGGTATCCCATATGCCTATATCATACTATCGTGAAATGTATGTTTGTACTTCACATGATTCACTTGTATATAAGATTCTACATGTTTAATTGTTGTTTATGTATGTTTACTTGTGATATGGCTGGGAGAACCTAGAGTTACTCCCCACTGACTGTGGCGTTCATATTTTATGAATGTACAGGTTTCATGGTTGGATCTTTACGTGCTTTTGGGTTCGTGTGTGAGCTAGCGGGCATTGGCCTTTGACGATTCACCCCTTGACGTTCTTAGCTAGTTTGCTATACTTTATTTATGCTTTGACTACGTTTTGAGAGACTATGTCTCCTTGTAGTATTTTATACCTTGGTTTGTGTTTATTTGACACTCCTCGTATTTTTCCTCTTGGCATGTAAAAAGTTTCAAAATCTTCGTATTTTTCGCTATATAATTGCATGCTTGTTATGCTTTATTTCCGCTATGGCGAGGGTTGTCACAGTTGGTATCATAGCTTATGACGCTCCTGATGCAGACATGTGAACCCTAAACTTAAATTACAACTTGACCTTGAAATAACGAATGAGAGATGGGTAGAAATTAAGGACTTTACTGGGTAGTCTCTATGATTGTGCTAAGTGTTAGGATTAACCTTGTTTGTTTTTGTGTATTATGAAAATGGTTAGACCTCGACTTGTAGAGAATGTCATATTGAAAGCTCTCACTCAAGTCCTTAGGAATCAACAAGATGCGGCCCATGCTCATGCTAACCAGCCCTTCCTCCTAGAGAAGACCATCACCAAGGAGGCTATGCTTGGGTGGCTAGTCAAATTGCTAGGAGCAAGACCAAGCCTTATGGTGGTGAACCGGACCCTTCCGAGCTCTCGGAATGGTTTGTGAGATGGAGAAGCAATTCGACTTGTATCAAGTTCGAGAAGAAGACAAAGTAAGAATTGCCAAGTATTTTCTTGTGAAAGAGACCGACAATTGGTGGTCGATTACCAGTCCTACCGCTACTCTTGAAGTCAATTTCAATTGGTAACGTTTCAAGACTCTTGGTGAAGATCGATTTTACCCCAAAGAACTCAAACAACAAAGACTCAAGGAATTCATTGATTTCAAGCAAGGTAACTTGTCGGTCCAAGACTTCACAACTCAATTCAACAAGCTTGCTCACTTCGCACCAAGACTCATTAAGGATGATGAAGACCGAGCTTTTTACTATTGTAATAAGCTTAGGCCTTGCTTCAAAGTAAGGTAAGGAGGAGCTCTACTTCTTTCGGAGAGTTGTATGATGATGCCCTTTGGGCCGAAAACTCCATGAAGGCCATTAGAGATGAAGCAAAGATGAAGAATCCTTCTCCTTTCCCATATTTCAATCCAAGGTCAAACTTCCATGACAAAAGACCTTTCACTCCCTCTTCTTCTAATGCCTGTGCTAACAAGAGGCATTTCAATGCTCCCCCAAACGCCAATGCAAGGGCACTTGCTCCTTATCTCCCACAATCTAATCCAAATGCTGTAACACCCGCAAATATACCCTATTTTTATATTAAAAATATTATACGGACACTTTTTAGCGAAATTTTAGATTTATTCTAGAACTTAGTTTCCCGTGTTTAATTTAGAAAATCCGAAATCGTATTCAGACTATACTCGGAATTCCGTGTGAGTTACGCCTTAAGCCGCTTTTGGGCTTTTTCCACATTTTTCCACTCACCCTCTTTATAACCTAATTCCCTCATTTTCCACTCATCCTTTTCACTCACCTCTTCTTCCTCATACAAACCACCAAAACCCTAACACCATTTTCAATCAAACTCAAGCTCCTCACTACTCCTTCATTACTCACTCAAATCTCCTTATTTTCATCTTAATCTTCCGCTCTCATCGTCCTCTACCTTGTGTGGTAAAAAAATTACCGTCTTTCTCATTTTCAATTTTTCCGTCTTTCTCAAAGGTGAATTATATTGATCTTTTGTCGTCTTTGTAGAGGTGGAGACCTTCAAGACTCCGATAAGGATTACTACCTAGTAGAGGAAGACTTAGAAATTGATTGAAGACGCGTAAAGGTAACGGTGAAGGGTTACTCGATATCATTACGTGTTTTATATGCTTTAGTTGATGTTTACTAAATATCTAGTGATATTTATTAGATACGTAATATAGCTTGATGTTAGTAAATGTGTTGGAATTGATTGTTGTAGCTATAGAATTTGTGTTGGTTAATGATTGATGATGATTGTTGATAGTTGATGATAATTAATGATAGTTACTTATGATTATTGAGGATTATTGATGAAGTGAGGTAGTTTCGTGCTGCAGTAGTCCCAGCCGGCCGACCGGCCGCCGGTCGGCTGACCGGCTGGGAGCGCGGCATAATCAAAGTTTACATTTTGGTATTGTGTTGTTCCCAGCCGGGTGCCCGGCTGCCGGTCCCCCTGACCGGCTGGGACCTCGCAGTATTTTTGATGATTTTTGGTTTGTTGGTGAAGTGCCAGCCGAGTAGCCGGCGGACGGTCCACTTGACCGGCTGGCACACCGCTGGAATTCTTCTTATATTCTTTCTTATACCTTCATTTATAATAGTTTGCATGGTTCGTTTATTGTATAAATTTACGTAATAGCTTTAAATATTCATGTTTAGAATATATGATATCCCATTCGCTTGTATCGCATGTTTTGTGACGGTTTTTGATATGCCCCATTTGAGTCTGTTTTACATATGTTATGATTTGAGCACTAATTGTTAAGTGCTATGAACTCTCATTCCGTGGGTACCTCCTCGCTCGTTAGACCGGAATGTCGGAACGAGGAGATGTATCCTTAATGCTTGAATGCATGTTTTAGTGGGGATATGCCGACGTTGTTGGGAGGCGAACGCTTTGCGTTGATCGACCTGGCCGTCAAATGTCGTATACTTGCGAGGTGGTGTCATTGCATGTAGCGTAACGCTTGTTTATGATACTTGTGCTCTTTCCGCCTCTTTCGTGAAGGTTGACCGAATTTGGGGTACTCGGCTTCTGTGTTTGACCGGGTCTTGGAAGCGAAATATGTCTTGCATGTCGAATCGGAAAATGTTATTTCGAGAGTATGGCCAGGTTTAGACTAGGATCGGATATTTATATCGTCGTCCTACCAGGAGGAAATGACTCTACATATACGAAATGTTAATCGTGTATGCGTTCAGGGAAATGTTTATCCCGTGGATGCGATTTTAATCATACTTGCTATGTACATGGTGCTAGTGCTTGTCATTTACCGTGAGAGATGTTGTCAACGTATTCGTACGTTTGGATGAATGTTTATATGTTGATTATTTGTGACTGTTGGGTGACTTGGCGTGGTTTATATGTCGAGTCTCTACCTTATCAAGTATATGCCGCTAACGGTGAGATGCAAGCCCTAGTGAGTATATAGTTGCCTAAGGGTGTCTTCCCCGAGTCTGTTATAATCTGATGCGTACAGTTTATATGTCGTGTTCTATCTTATCAAGTATATGCCGCTAACGGTGAGATGTAAGCTCTTGTGAGTATATAGTTGCCTAAGGGTGTCTTCCCCGAGTTTGTCTATAATCTGATGATTACGGTTTTGTACTTCATGTGCCTATATCTTTATATATTGAAATGCCTATTTATCCTTCTCGTAATTCACATGTATATATATGTATGTTTCTACTTATGTATTTTCGTTTAAGTATGTTATTTTTGATATGGCTGGGAGAACCCAGAGTTACTCCCCACTGACTGTGGCGTTCATGTTTTCATGGATGAACAGGTTGCTTGGATGGATTTTTCTTGTTGTTTTTGGGTTCGGGTGTGAGCTAGCGGGCGTTGGCCTCGACGATTCACCCCTAGACGTTTCTTAGCTAGTTGCTATACAACTTTGATATTTGATAATTTTGGCTTGTATTATACTTTAGCTTGTATTTTTTTGACATTCCTCGTACTTTAATTTTGGCATGTAAAAAGTTTCAAAAATATTGTATTTTCTGTTATATAAATTGCATGCTTGTTATGTTTTATTTCCGCTATCGCGAGGGTTGTCACAGTTGGTATCAGAGCCTATGACGCTCCCGACGCACACACGTGAACCCTAAATTTAAATTAATTGACCAAGGAATAATGAATGAGAGATGTGTAGTCTTAAGGACCTAATATGGTAGTCTTTGGTGTACTTGATGTTTGTTAGGTTCTAACTTGTTTGTAGATTGTGTTGAGTGATGTTATGTTTGTTTGTATCAACCATCTTGAGGTGGACCGTATGTTGGCAAGAAGAAGTAATCTTTGGCCGAAGATTGAAGATCGACGAGCCTATTTGAAGTGTACTTCTCCCCCATCGATGATCTCTCTTGCCTTTAGTATACCTTTTCCCCTCCCTTCTATCTAGGTGCTTCTTTCTCTTCCAACTTGTTTGCCTCTTGGAAATTACTCTTGATTGTTTCCTCCATCTTACCATTGGTATCCTTACCTTTCTAGGTAACATTTTTGTGGATGCCATACCCATTTGTTTGTAGTATATAAACCTTGGTCGGAAGAATTTTGGACCTTGTGGAATCTTAGTGTTGATTAGAATGAATTTGGGATTTGAGGTAAGTGTGGTAAGATATGTTTGATGATTTTAGTGTATAAATGCTTGCCATGACTTGTGTGTAAATAGTTCATGATTTTCGATGGTGTAAGGTTGAATGAGTTGGCTAGAACTTCTTAACTCGTTAGTAATTTAATCTTTTGGACTTAGAAGTTTAGTATTGTTTTGAAGACCATGCTTATGATAGGTCTAATTGGTGTAAATGAGAAGCTTTGAATGATATCTTGAGGTGCGAAATACTTTTGAGGTTAAGTGACTTCTTGTGGTTTCCTATGGTGTGTTTGTGGGTATAGGCTTGGTGGAAAAGCATTTGGCTATAGTTCTTGGATTTAAAGATATGATCTTATCTTATGGTATCGGAGACTCGTTTGAAGTACTAAGGTTTCGTTGTAAGTTGAACCATATTACTTGAGGATTATAGATATGAGTGAGACTCGATGATGTGAGCTATGATGGAAATACCATGGGTCGTTAATGATGATGTTTGACTTGATGTTGTACTTTGATAATGATGAGCTCGTGGGCTATATGAGTTGAAAATGACCGAGTATAAAGAAGTATTTGTTAGTCCTTCAGTTAAAGAAACCTTTGAGGTTGTGTTGAATATTTGAGTTAAAAGAATGTTATTAGTTTGAGTTGCAATTCTGGTTTTGGGAATCCATGTTATGTGAAATGATTGATAAATTGGAAAATAATCGAATTGTCGAAGTTAGGTGTAAGTTATTTTGATGATTTATGGTAAAGTGGTCCCTTATGAGAGCCGTTTTTTTAGGAATAAATTATTTGCTATCGCACTGAGTTTGATAGAAGAAATGTTGTGGTTCAAGCCTTATACTTTTACTCGTACCATTATCCCTTTCCATTTCCTTTCATACAAGTTCCTACTAACCCTGATCCCTAGGAAAATGTTTTCTCTTATCTTTTTCTTTGCTTGGCTATCTTCATTGCTATATCTATCCAATTTCTAGCTTTTGGCTTCCTACCTCTAGCGTTCCTCTGATTCTCGTCCCATCTTATCGCGTTCATGTTTCCCTCGAAATTTCCTATCGCTTCCAGTTTCATGGTGACATTGTCTTTCCTCTTATGATGATTTATGGTAAAGTGGTCCCTTATGAGAGCCGTTTTTTTGAGGAATAAATTATTTTCGCTATCGCACTGAGTTTGATAGGAGAAATGTTGTGGTTCACGCCTTATACTTTTACTCGTACCATTATCCCTTTCCATTTCCTTTCATGCAAGTTCCTACTAAGCCTGATCCCTAGGAAAATGTTTTCTCTTATCTTTTTATTTGCTTGGCTATCTTCATAGCTATATCTATCCAATTTCTAGCTTTTGGCTTCCTACCTCTAGCGTTCCTCTGATTCTAGTCCCATCTTATCGCGTTCATGTTTCCCTCGAAATTTCCTATCGCTTCCAGTTTCATGGTGACATTGTATTTCCTCTTATGATGAGATAATTGGGTTGTTAGCTAGCTTCTTGTTGATTTTGACCATGAATAGGATTGGATTTAAACCTTAGGATGAATCTGTTGGTGGTATTGTACTCTCTTGATGGCTTCATTTATTGAGCTTGCTATTGTAGTGCTATTTTGGGAATCGAGTTGAGCGTGATAATAGTTCGTTGTTGCTGGGTATTATAACGGTTGCTTGAGATATCATTTGGGAATTAGATGTCTCTAATTGGTGGATTCTAAAAGAGACTTTGCTTTAGGGTAATTAAGCCGGTAGCCAAAGTTTGAGGAGTATTGTCATAAATGAAAATTAATTCGTTTTGAGTTTTAGATGAACTAGATGATTTGAATGGTTGTTTGTTTGCCAAGTGATTGGCCATTTGTGGTTTGGAATTAGTAATTTTCTTTTATTCTTAAGGAATCATAGTTTGAGATTGAGAAATATTCGTTGCAAGCTTTGGATAGTGACTGCTCAGTTGTTATGGACTATAGAGTTAGAATGGTGAACCCATTTTTCTTGAGGATTAGTAACCACCATAGTTTGCTAATGTGTCTATTTATATTTGAGGCTCCGAGCGTAGTAATGATCGAATTAAGGATGTTATGGCATATTAAAGAATCATTATAATTTATAATGGATTGTGGATTTTCCCTTGTCGTGAGAGCTTGGTTGAGGCTAGTTGGATCTTAGATAATTATGTTTGTTGCTTTGATTGTGATTGTTGTAAATAATGTTTATAGAGTTTAGCGATTTAGAATGGTTAAGGTGTAATTGAGGTAAGTTTCATCCTTTTGAGAACTAGTTTATTAGTAAAGTTAATGATGCCGAATTCTTGTAGATCTTCCAGCCGACTTCATCATGATCTTCCTATCCCTAAGAATTCGATTTGTTTCGTTTTTGCGTGTTTTGTATATATTTTGTTACCCTGATTTGTGTGTGAGATGGTCGAGTCGCTCTATCTACGTGTAATGCCTTCTTATTTTGTTTTTATATTTGAGAAAACCTTCAAATTTCCATATTGTATTCCTAATTTAACTTTTCAAAGAAGTTTAAAGATGGATTTTGTACCCTCTTTTTGGAGAAAATAGATTTCTTTCGCTTTTATATTGGGATTTTGCGTTTGGTTGGATGTTTGGACTTGTTATTGGAGACGTCTGGTAGCTAGTCCTGCACTTACTAACGTTTGTTTTGAATTTCGATTTCACTCTTTCGACTTTGATTTGATTTGGATAACTAGAGTTCTCGTTCGCGACAGACACTCTTGTGATTCGTAAATAAAGTTTCGCACTTATGAAAAATTTCCTTAAAACCATTTTCGAGAAGAGCATCATCTCATAAATGTTTCCCTTGTAAAAGCTTTCGTGTTAATTTTGAAAGCCGATTCTTGTCTTTGATACTTTTGTTTTTACTCACAAGTTTCGAGGACGAAACTTTTTAAAAGGTAGGGTGATTGTAACACCCGCACATGTACCCTATTTTTATATTAAAAATATTATACGGACACATTTCAGCGAAATTTTAGATTAAGTCTAGAGTTTAGTTTCCCGTGTCTAATTTAGCAAATCCGAGTTCGTATTCGGACTTTACTCGGAAATCCGTGTGAGTTATGCCTTAAGCCGCTTTTGGGCTTTTTCCACATTTTTCCAGTCACCCTCTTTATAACCTAATTCCCGCATTTTCCACTCATCCTCTTCACTCACCTCTTCTTCCTCATACAAACCACCAAAACCCTAACACCATTTTCAATCAAACTCAAGCTCCTCACTACTCCTTCATTACTCACTCAAATCTCCTTATTTTCATCTTAATCTTCCGCTCTCATCGTCCTCTACCTTGTGTGGTCATTTTCAATTTTTCCGTCTTTCTCAAAGGTGAATTATATTGATCTTTTGTCGTCTTTGTATAGGTGGAGACCTTCAAGACTCCGATAAGGATTACTACCTAGTAGAGGAAGACTTAGAAATTGATTGAAGACGCGTAAAGGTAACGGTGAAGGGTTACTCGATATCATTACGTGTTTTATATGCTTTAGTTGATGTTTACTAAATATCTAGTGATATTTATTAGATACGTAATATAGCTTGATGTTAGTAAATGTGTTGGAATTGATTGTTGTAGCTATAGAATTTGTGTTGGTTAATGATTGATGATGATTGTTGATAGTTGATGATAATTAATGATAGTTACTTATGATTATTGAGGATTATTGATGAAGTGAGGTAGTTTCGTGCTGAAGTAGTCCCAGCCGGCCGACCGGCTGCCGGTCGGCTGACCGGCTGGGAGCGCGGCATAATCAAAGTTTACATTTTGGTGTTGTGTTGTTCCCAGCCGGGTGCCCGGCTGCCGGTCCCCCTGACCGGCTGGGACCTCGCAGTATTTTTGATGATTTTTGGTTTGTTGGTGAAGTGCCAGCCGAGTAGCCGGCGGACGGTCCACTTGACCGGCTGGCACACCGCTGGAATTCTTCTTATATTCTTTCTTATACCTTCATTTATAATAGTTTTCATGGTTCGTTTAATGTATAAATTTACGTAATAGCTTTAAATATTCATGTTTAGAATATATGATATCCCATTCGCTTGTATCGCATGTTTTGTGACGGTTTTTGATATGCCCCATTTGAGTCTGTTTTACATATGTTATGATTTGAGCACTAATTGTTAAGTGCTATGAACTCTCATTCCGTGGGTACCTCCTCGCTCGTTAGACCGGAATGTCGGAACGAGGAGATGTATCCTTAATGCTTGAATGCATGTTTTAGTGGGGATATGCCGACGTTGTTGGGAGGCGAACGCTTTGCGTTGATCGACCTGGCCGTCAAATGTCGTATACTTGCGAGGTGGTGTCATTGCATGTAGCGTAACGCTTGTTTATGATGCTTGTGCTCTTTCCGCCTCTTTCGTGAAGGTTGACCGAATTTGGGGTACTCGGCTTCTGTGTTTGACCGGGTCTTGGAAGCGAAATATGTCTTGCATGTCGAATCGGAAAATGTTATTTCGAGAGTATGGCCAGGTTTAGACTAGGATCGGATATTTATATCGTCGTCCTACCAGGAGGAAATGACTCTACATATACGAAATGTTAATCGTGTATGCGTTCAGGGAAATGTTTATCCCGTGGATGCGATTTTAATCATACTTGCTATGTACATGGTGCTAGTGCTTGTCATTTACCGTGAGAGATGTTGTCAACGTATTCGTACGTTTGGATGAATGTTTATATGTTGATTATTTGTGACTGTTGGGTGACTTGGCGTGGTTTATATGTCGAGTCTCTACCTTATCAAGTATATGCCGCTAACGGTGAGATGCAAGCCCTAGTGAGTATATAGTTGCCTAAGGGTGTCTTCCCCGAGTCTGTTATAATCTGATGCGTACAGTTTATATGTCGTGTTCTATCTTATCAAGTATATGCCGCTAACGGTGAGATGTAAGCTCTTGTGAGTATATAGTTGCCTAAGGGTGTCTTCCCCGAGTTTGTCTATAATCTGATGATTACGGTTTTGTAATTCATGTGCCTATATCTTTATATATTGAAATGCCTATTTATCCTTCTCGTAATTCACATGTATATATATATGTATGTTTCTACTTATGTATTTTCGTTTAAGTATGTTATTTTTGATATGGCTGGGAGAACCCAGAGTTACTCCCCACTGACTGTGGCGTTCATGTTTTCATGGATGAACAGGTTGCTTGGATGGATTTTTCTTGTTGTTTTTGGGTTCGGGTGTGAGCTAGCGGGCGTTGGCCTCGACGATTCACCCCTAGACGTTTCTTAGCTAGTTGCTATACAACTTTGATATTTGATAATTTTGGCTTGTATTATACTTTAGCTTGTATTTTTTTGACATTCCTCGTACTTTAATTTTGGCATGTAAAAAGTTTCAAAAATATTGTATTTTCTGTTATATAAATTGCATGCTTGTTATGTTTTATTTCCGCTATCGCGAGGGTTGTCACAGTTGGTATCAGAGCCTATGACGCTCCCGACGCACACACGTGAACCCTAAATTTAAATTAATTGACCAAGGAATAATGAATGAGAGATGTGTAGTCTTAAGGACCTAATATGGTAGTCTTTGGTGTACTTGATGTTTGTTAGGTTCTAACTTGTTTGTAGATTGTGTTGAGTGATGTTATGTTTGTTTGTATCAACCATCTTGAGGTGGACCGTATGTTGGCAAGAAGAAGTAATCTTTGGCCGAAGATTGAAGATCGACGAGCCTATTTGAAGTGTACTTCTCCCCCATCGATGATCTCTCTTGCCTTTAGTATACCTTTTCCCCTCCCTTCTATCTAGGTGCTTCTTTCTCTTCCAACTTGTTTGCCTCTTGGAAATTACTCTTGATTGTTTCCTCCATCTTACCATTGGTATCCTTACCTTTCTAGGTAACATTTTTGTGGATGCCATACCCATTTGTTTGTAGTATATAAACCTTGGTCGGAAGAATTTTGGACCTTGTGGAATCTTAGTGTTGATTAGAATGAATTTGGGATTTGAGGTAAGTGTGGTAAGATATGTTTGATGATTTTAGTGTATAAATGCTTGCCATGACTTGTGTGTAAATAGTTCATGATTTTCGATGGTGTAATGTAACAACCCGAAAAGTACCCAATTTTTCTAGTAAAAATATTTACTAACACTTTTCAGTAGAACTTAAGTTTTTAAAATAGAATTTATTGTTTCGAGTCGTATTTTGAAATTCCGCGTTCGTATTTGGAATTTCTGAGAGATTTCATGAAAAGACCGTTTTTAGTCATCTTTGACTTTTCTTGACTTTTAAGTCGTCTTTGACTTTTTCTTGACTTTTTAAAGTCGTCATTGACTTTTCTTGACTTTTAAGTCGTCATAAACTTTTCTTGACTTTTAAGTCATCTTTGACTTTTCTTGACTTTTAAGTCGACTTTGACTTTCGTTGACTTTCCCGACTCGCCTTATAAGTTTGAAGACCGAAATTTTATTTAAAAAAATAATATTTTTGATTTATTTTTATTTAGATTTATTAAGATTTGTCCTAATTTAATATAATTATTTTGAATTTATTCGGAATTTAAAGAATAATTTTACGGTTTTAACCCAAACGTCATTTAACTATTCCCGGGTCAACTTAAGTCCCGAAACTCGACTTTGACATGAGTCATACGCCCCATGTCATTTTTTTTCCACTCATATTAGATCTTTTAATTAATATGATTAAACTAATAAAAATAGCTAAGATATTTGTAACTTTATCGGTCTGTCAACTTAAACTCCGCAAATCGCGTAAAAACAGACCCGAGTCCTACTCCATTTCACAACGTCTCTTTTCCCCCTCTTAAGCTTGATATTTCTTTCTTTTCATTACTCACCAACAACTTTTCATTTAACAATCAATCAAATGTAAGATCTAATTATCGTTCTTCATAGTTCTTCATCGTTTCTTTCGCGTTCTTCATTTGTTTCTTCGTCGTTTTTCTTGAGCAAAACCTTCATAAAACCTTCATTTCTTAATTAAATCCGTCCTAACTTATATTTCTAGGATCTCCTCTTCGCTCCCCATCTTCAAGTACGTTTTTTTTTAAATTCCGACAAAATCGTTTTCAACACTTTAATTATGGAAAATCAAGTTTTAAGTTCTAATAATGTTTTTCTTGTCATTTCTTATAGGGGAAGATTTTGAAGACGAGTTTGGTGACTCGTATATTTTAGGAGAAGATTAGAAGACGGGTTTCTTATTTTTCTTTACTTCTGATTTTGGTGCTAATTGATTTTACTAGCTAAGGTAACGATTCCGAGTTACTCGACGAATATATGTTACATAGCTTTTGGTTTCTTTAGTTTTTGGTTCATCTTTGTTTTTAGTTCATGGTATTATGGTTTATGGATTTTTAGTAGTAATATGATAAGTGGTATGATTTCTATGTAGTATGGAATTTTTTATGTTGTTTAGTGTTCTTGATGAATTTTTATGATTGTTCATAATAATGATTTTTGTATGATGGATGGTTAAATTGGTTGGTAAAATGGGTGTTTGATTAATTAAAACATGTTAGAAACAATTTGGGTGATTGATGGTGGTGGCCGGAAAAGGGCGGGAAAAACCGGACCAAACCAGCCGGTCCAGGCCGGTTCAGACCCGGTCTGGGTTGGTCCATGGTGGGTCCGGGTTTTGGTCTTTGGGTTGTGGCGATGTTTAATTGTTATGTTGTTGTTTTGACGGGTTTTAATTACGTTAAAGCATGCGGGAAATATTAGGAAACGGTTTTTAGTTAAGTTGATAAAAAGCAAAAACAGCCCATAACAGGCCGTGGGGCCCAGTCCAGGCCGTGTCAAGTTGGCCCAAAATCAGCCGTGGGTCCCACCTTGGGACTTGTGACGGTTTGTGAGTTATCGTTATTTTTATCGCGTTTTGTAATAATTAGCAAGTGAGAAATATTAATAAGTAAAATATTTAATTCAAAAGGTTTTTCATAAAATTACTATTTCTCACATGTTAGAAATTATAATACGAGATGGTAGTTTAAATTGATATCCGTTAAGTTAAACGGGTTTTCGTATGATTTTAATAATTCACATGTTAGAAATAGAATGAAATAACATGAAATGACTGTGATATTCTTATGTTCAAGCCTCGAGGGCTAAGACTCTGTTTCTAGCCGGTTTGACCAAACGGGTTTGGTCAAACTAAGATCTAGTCAGCCCCGGTTGACTGATGACCCGTCGCGGGACCGGGTAGGGGATTTGTCTTCAGGTACGGTTTATTTTAATGAATGAATGAATGAGCCTTGTAGATATGAGGCGATATGATATTCAATATGATTTATATGCAATTAGTCACATGATAGGCTGTTTTCCCGTTGACTGTTTAATTATATGGTTGGTGTCGTGTTGACTAAGTACCCATAGAGAATTATGAGTATATGCCGTCTTGACCATTCTAATTCTAAATGAGTATCTTGGACCATGACATTGATAGGCCCGTACTATCTTTAACGAGCATATGGAGTTTGCCGCTTGATAGCTTCTGTGTCCCGGCTTGGTGGGTTTATATCCAAGTCGGGGTATGGCTGCCATTGTTTCCACTTTGGGAAATGGAGCCAGTTTAAGTACTAGCCAACCCCTTTGATGGATCTTCTTAGGGTGTACTCATGTGATTGTATCATGGGTCTTGGATGCGATGGATCTTCGCATTTCTCTGGGTCTGCGCAGTCTAGGTTTAGGGTTGAGTCGTATCTTGGACATGTTTCTGAGAGGAACCTCTGAGCTAAGATATGTGCTTTGGATCTGGGCCATGTTATTAGTGTAACCGCTGAGCCTAGATGTGTGCTTGGTATTTGGGCCATGTTACTGGAGTGACCGCTGAGCCTAAATATTTAAGTATATCCTACCTCGTGGTATAGACTCGAGTTACAGAAGTCTTCTATTGACTGTACTAAGAACTTATGCCTGTTTGTAGAAGTATTGGTCTTTCATGTATGATGATTCTATGAGTTTTAGAAGGTGAGATGCAAGCCGGCTAAGATTGATAGAGTTTGGATTACTGGTTGTTAACTGATTCACATGATTACGTGTTGATTAGGGTTGGAGTGTATCATGGCCATGTTACAGGGTAACCTCTGAGCTAGCATACCAACTTCCCTACCTCTTGTTATAGTTTATTATCAGATTCACATGATAGCTTTCACATGATAGGTTATATGTTAGTTATCTGTTTCATAACATGAAAAGCATATTTTATATGTTAAGGTCTTGTATTTTCTATATACATTACTTTTATGTTATTCATGTTTTATTAAACTCGACATTTCGTGGCTGGGAGAACTCGGAGTTACTCCCCACTGACTGTGGCTTCCGTGTTTATATTTAATGCGGTCGAACAGGTGGTGATGCATATTTGGGGTACATTGACGAGCTAGCGAGCGAAGTATTTACCTTGGACCTATATTTGGTTCTTAGATTGTATATTATTATACACTCTTTTTATTTCCGTATTTATACGGGAGATATGTCTCCCGTCTTGTATAATTTATTTTGTATAATATTATTTCGTTTTGTAATGACCCTTTTATTTATGACACCTTTGTATTGTATTTAAATTATATTTTTTTCTTTCCGCAAATTTGAGGGTGTCACAGTTGGTATCAGAGCATTTTTGCTCCCGACGCACGTTGGTGTACCCTTGCTTAAATAACTTGACCTTAATAAATAATAAACTTGTGAGATAGAAGGGTAGGATGGGTAGATTAGGTTATGTTGTAGTCTATTTGTTTATGCTAATTGTTAGGAGTAACTTAATTTGTTTTGTTTCTTATGAAGATGGTTGGACCTCGTATAGAAGAGATCATTGGTAGTGCCAACCAGGTCCCTCCTCATAAAGAAGACAATTGCCATGGAGGCTATGCTTGGGTGGCTAGCCAGATTGCTAGGAGCAATATTACGCCTTAGGGTGGAATATGTGTTACCTAGAAGGAGTATCGTCTACCAAAGATTTGAAGATTTATAAGCCTAATTGAAGTGAATTCCTTCTTCATCTATGAATTCTCTCGTCCTTATAATATTATGCCCTCTTCCTTCTATCTAGGTGCTTCTTTCTCCTCCAACCTATTTACCTCTTGGAAATTACTCTTAATAGTTCCTCCATTATATACCATTGGTATTCTTACCTTCCTCTTGTAACATTTGTATGGATGTCATACCCATTTGTATGCGGTATATTATACTTAGTCGGAAGAACTTTGAATTTTGTGGAATATTAGTGATTGTTAGAATGAATTTGTGATTTGAGGAAAATGGTGTAGATCTAAATTCACCCTATATTGATGATTGGTTGTAACTCTAAGGAAAGGTAGTAAGATAAGTTTGATGATTTTAATGCTTGATGCTTGTCATGACTAATGTGTGGATAGTTCATGATATTTGAAGGTGTAAGGTTGAATGTGTGGGCTATGACTTCTTAGCTCATTAGTAATTTAGTCTTTTGGACTTAGAAGTTTAGTATTGGTTTGAAGACCATGCTTATGATATGTCTATTTTGGAGTAAATAAGAAGTTTCGAATATGGTAACTAACCATCCTATTAAGCTAGTTCCGTGTTTAGATGATTACAAGGATTTGAGGATAAACTTAGGATGAAATTCTCCTAGTGGTTTTAGATTATGAAAATTTGAAGTTGCAATATCATTTCTTTTTGAGGATCGAATTAAGCATAATGGTGGTTGGTTGTTGTGGTTAAGAGTTTTAGTGGTTCTTTAAATGTTACTTGAAAAAAATTTGTTGTCGTTAAATGTTGGACCCTAACGAGAATAAATACTTTGAGGAATTAAGATTTGGATGACACAACTTGAGGAATATCGTCATAAGCGAAAACTGATGTATGGAGAGTTTGGAAGAGATAAATAAATTGATTTACGGTTGCATTGTCCTATGATTGGCAAAAGTTAAGTAAAATGAGATTTGGGTGACTAATCTCTTTTGAGGAGTTGTGTTTTAACTTTTGAAGGTGAGAAAGTTCATTGTTAATAACTTAGGATAATGAATTTTTAGAATAAATTGGATCAAATGATTTCATAGTAAGCCTCTTCTACCTTGTGGTTGTTAACGGTCTTGTTTTCCTAATTATAAATATTTTGGTGGTGGTTTCCAATAAGAGTTTTGATGGAGCTAAGAAGATTAGAGTCCGTAATGAATCTTTCATGAGTTGTTAGCTATGGAGTTTACCGTACCGATGGACCTTAGAAGTTTAGAATTGAATTTGAATAATTGGGAGTTGTTACTCGATGTGTCATGCTTATGAAATATTTTGGTTGGAATCTGATGATTGAAAATGTTGAGGATAAATTGCACTCTCTTGAGGACTAGATTCTGGTGCAGTTAGTGTTGTCGAGTCGCGATCGACATTTTGAATTGTCATTTATGGAGGATAGTTTTGTGATTCATTCCTCTCTTTTCTCTCTTTCTATTCGATTTATTCTTTCGAAGATTTCGTTCCTTCTATCAAATATCATCTCGTATAGATAGGTTATTAGAAGCTTTAGTTAGAAATTTTAGGTATAGATAGTAGTGTTATTACCTTTACTGTAGAATTTTTGAACTAATCGCTTTTCGAAATTTTTGATGATTTCAAGTATTTTACCGTCAAGGAGTGTTGAGACTGGTTATTGGAGACGTTCGATAACTAGTTTTCTCATTTATTGATGCGAAAATGTATCTTTTAAAGTCTTTGATTTGGGACGTTGATGTTCTTAACTATAGACGAGAATCTTCCGTTCCATTGATAAGACCCTATATTTTTATTACAAGTATATTTTTAAAAGTTTTGAAATAGACCTACATATATGTTACGTTCCTTCTTCTAAGTTTCGAGGACGAAACTTTTTAAAAGGAGGGGTGATTGTAACAACCCGAAAAGTACCCAAATTTTTCTAGTAAAAATATTTACTAACACTTTTCAGCAGACTTAAGTTTTTAAAATAGAATTTATTGTTTCGAGTGGTATTTTGAAATTCCGCGTTCGTATTTGGAATTTCTGAGAGATTTCATGAAAAGACCGTTTTTAGTCATCTTTGACTTTTCTTGACTTTTAAGTCGTCTTTGACTTTTTCTTGACTTTTTACAGTCGTCATTGACTTTTCTTGACTTTTAAGTCGTCATAAACTTTTCTAAAACTTTTAAGTCATCTTTGACTTTTCTCGACTTTTAAGTCGATGTTGACTTTCGTTGACTTTTCCGACTCACCTCGTAATTTTAAAGACCGAAATTTTATTTTGAAAAATAATAAATTTAATTTATTTTATTAAGATTTATTTGAATTTATGATAATTTAATATAATTATTTAGAATTTATTCGGAATTAAAGAATAACTTTTACGGTTTTAACCCAAACGTCATTTAACTATTCCCGGGTCAACTTAAGTCCCGAAACCCGACTTTGACATGAGTCATACGCCCCATGTCACTTTTTTTCCACTCATATGAGATCTTTTAATTAATATGATTAAACTAATAAAAATATCTAAGATATTTGTAACTTTATCGGTCTGTCAACCTAAACTCCGCAAATCGCGTAAAAACAGACCCGATTCCTCTCCATTTCACACGTCTCTTTTTCCCCTCTTAAGCCTTGATATTTTCTTTCTTTTCATTACTCACAAACAACTTTTCATTTTACAACAAATCAACTTAAGATCAAATTGATCGTTCTTCATCGTTCTTCATTTGTTCTTTCGTTCTTCATTGTTCTTCGTCGTTCTTGAGCAAAATCGTCACAAAACCTTCATTTCTTATTCAAATCCGTCCTAACTTATATTTATAGAATCTCCTCTTCGCTCTCCATCTTCAAGTACGGTTTATTTTCAATTCCGTCAAAATCGTTTTCAACACTTTAATTATGGAAAATCAAGTTTTAATTCTAATAATGTTTTTTCTTGTCATTTCTTATAGGGGAAGATTTTGAAGACGAGTTTGGTGACTCGTATATTTTAGGAGAAGATTAGAAGACGGGTTTCTTATTTTTCTTTACTTCTTATTTTGGTGCTAATTGATTTTACTAGATAAGGTAACGATTCCGAGTTACTCGACGAATATATGTTACATAGTTTTTGTTTCTTTTATTTTTGGTTCATCTTTTGTTTTTATGCATGTTATTATGATTTATGGATTTTTAGTAGTAACATGATAAGTTGTTGATTTTATTATGTTGTATGAATTTATAAACATGTTAGTGTTCTTGACCAATTTTTATGGTTTCTTCAAAATCATGATTTTTGTATGCATGATGGATGAATTGGATGTTTAAAATGGATGTTGTTAATTAAAAGCATGTTGGAAATAATTTGGTGTTTGTGGTTGG
>JAIUZE010074607.1:0-19428 GCA_022085475.1 Heliosperma pusillum | reverse complement strand
AAGCACATAACAAAATAGTGCTCAAACCGTAACATTTGTAAAAACCGACTCAAAGTGGGACATACCAAAAACCGTCACAAAAACATGAGAATAGGGAATTATATAAACTTAACTATGATAAAAATGAATCAATACATGATACATAAGCATTAGAACAAGTTTATGAATCATAATGAATAAAAACATAGATCACCTCTCCAAAACAACGTTGTTTGGAAACCAACGAAAACAAGGGTCCACTTCAAACGGTCATAACTAGAGTTCTAGACATGGGAATGCAGAAATTCAAAGTGGAGGTGATAGCTTATCCTCTTACGGTTCCAACGAAATGTCACACGCCCAAAACAAGCAAGTAACGAAGGAGATATGATCATTTTACAAAAAGAGGTCAGTGAAGGAAAATTTCTGTTGGCAGCGTATGACGCAGCCTGCGTCACCACGACGCAGCCTGCGTCCCCCAACGCAGCCTGCGTCCTTCACGGGATTCAAGGACGATAAAAAACCGACATGTTATCAACAACAAAATCCTCATTTATCAACACAAACCATCAATTCTCATATCAATTAACAACTAACAACAACCAACAACAACAACACAAGTCCTAAGCATACTAACCATAATCTAAATACGGTTCCTATCCTAGAAATCACATAAAACACGTAAATGATATCGAGTAACCCTTCACCGTTACCTTTTTGCGTCTTTAAACGGTTTCTAAACCTTCCTAGTCTCCACCTACATACAATTAGATAATAAAAGATGAATATCATTCACCTTGAGAAAGACGGATAATTTAAAAAGCGAGAAAGACGGTACTTTTATTACCAATACGGATAGAGGAAGCTAAGACGGGAAGAATAAGACGAACTTACGTGAATTTGAGCAACAAACGAACGAGTTATGAAGATTCTAAGCTTGGATGATTATGGAGGCTAGGTTTTTGGTGTTTAAGGTGAGGAAGAAGAAGATTGAGTTGTGTGAATGAATTAGGTTAGGGTTAGGAGGGAGTATAAGTAAAGGGTGAGTCGGAAAAGTCAACGAAAGTCAAAGGCGGCTCAAAAGTCAAGAAAAGTCAAAGACGATTTAAAAGTCAAGAAAAGTCAAAGATGACTTAAAAGTCAAGAAAAGTCAAAGACGCCTTAAGACGGGATTCTCATGGAATCTCGCGGAAATTCCAAATACGAACTCGGAAATTCTAAATTTGACTCGAAACTTTAAATTCCAAATTAAAACTTAAACTTGCTGAAAAGATTTCGTAAAATATTTCTACTAGAAAAATAGGGTACATTTCCGGGTGTTACAATCAATGCAGTTGGCGTACAAATGACTTCTTATAAAATTGGAATGCTATACATAAGGGTGGCCCTAAATACACTCTAAAATATTTCGGGACACTTTTTTTATGTGTTATATGATGGGTTTGCCCTTTAATTTTGAACTTGTCAAATGCAATTATTATAAGAAAAATTGGGGTGTCTTCGTCCATGACTAATACTTCGAGTGTCCTAATAGTATTTTTGAGCATATTTATGTGTACGGTGTACCCTATAAAGAATCTCCTAGCTATTGGTTCCTGGAAATTAGGAAAAAAAAATTCATTTTCATTTAGCAAATATGGCGGGCCTTACTACAATTTAGGGGAATTAATTATCTCAATTCTACAACAATTAATTGTCAATTCTACATCATATACATACCATATGCAAACTATATAAATTTTATTTACAAAGTATAGATAAAGGAAAATTCTCATTTGAGAAGGGTATATTTAAATGGAATTGTCTTAAAAATTAATTTGTAGTTTTAATAAATGTCAAATCATTGATTTTTGGTACAAATTACATTTAATATAAATTATATACAAAATATAAATCACATATACTTTCAAACTAATAAGATCAGAACTTATAAAATTATAAGCTTTTGATTGAATAAGTTTTTAAATGAAGTTTTCCTAATTATTTCATAAGATATAAATCATGAGTATATATACTTTCAAAATGATAAGACCAGAACATTATTTATATATTTTATTTTCCAATTTTAAGATAGTAAACCCATGCATTTTTTTACATGGGTATAAAACTAGCACTAAGTCTCATTGAAGACGGCGTACCCGTTTTTAATGAAGACGGCGTACCCATTTTTAATGAAGACAAGCCGGATTTTCTCTCACAAGGAGGCAAGTGAGATGATAAGTGGGGAACTAAATGGATCATCACTTATCTCTTTGTAAAAGGCATTTCGACACGTATTCATTAAAAACGGATATGCGCCATCTTTAGGGTGAATTTGGGTAAAACTAATTAAACACAAAATGCAAAGTGTGGCTGAAAGTACACGTTTGTCGTATTAATACCATTTTAAGATCATGGTAACATGGACTGCTCGGTTTCACATGGATTTCAATCATGTAAATCCTCAGAAGGTTTTTTACGATTTTCTAAGGTAAAGTCTCCGTTTTGTTATTTTTGTCGTAAATTTCAGACGTGAAGAAATGTGATTAATTTGGGATAAAAGGTGATTAGAATCATAATTTTTAATTGTAAAGGTACAATACTTTATTTAGTAGTTAAATAGTTACATTTTACATTCAAATAATTTCATTTATCCGTCTTAAATCTAACCTTAATTTGGGATAAAAGGTGATTAGAATCATAATTTTTAACCGTAACACTAGGTACAATACTTTATTTAGTAGTTAAATAGTTACATTTTACAATCAAATAATTTCATTTACCCGTCTTAAATCTAACCTTAAGACGGATATTATCTTTGCTCATACTGGTTTCAAAAATGGGTCACTCCCTTTCAAATATCTTGATGTCACTATTTCACATAAAAGGCTGTCTAAAAGTGATTGCAATATATTGGCTGAGAAGATGGTAAAAAGGATTAGACGATGGAATAAGAGAAGGATTTCCTATACTGGCATACTGACTCTTGTAAAATCTGTTCTTAGTAAAATTCAGAATTACTGGGCTCAGATGTTCATTCTTCCATGTGGGGTGATGGATAAGCTAAAGGCCCTCTGTAGGAACTTCCTATGGGAGGGCGAGGAGGATTATTCCAAAGCTCTTGTGGCTGCCTGGTTAGTTCTTTGTAAAGGTAAAGAGTATGGAGGTCTAGATTTGGTTGACAGTAAGGTTTGGAATACTGCTGCTGTTGGTAAACTTGTCTGGTGGATTGCCACTAAGAAGGATCTCTTATTAAAAAAATGGATTGATAAAATATATCTCAAGGGAAGGGACTGACATAACTACACACCAAGTACTTATAGTTCTTGGTCTTGGAGGAAAATTTGCTCAATTAAGTCTATGTTCCTGCCTGCTATTGTTAATGGGAAGTGGATGAGTTCTGAAGACCATTATACTATCTCAAAAGGTTATTCCTGGTTAACTGGTAATGCAGAGGCTAAATTAGGCTGGTGTAGGGTGGCATGGAACATGTTTAATTATCCAAAACATTGTTTTATCAACTGGTTATTATGGCAGGAAAGACTTCTGACTTTGGATAAACTCTCAAGAATGGGAATTACTGAGGATACAGACTGTTTCCTGTGTGGCACTGCTGTGGAACCTCATGTCCACTTATTTTAGGATTGTCCTTTTGCTAAATGCTGCTATGTCTTAATACAAGAATGGATACAGATTGATCTTAAATGCTGCTATGACTATGCTAGGCTATTGAGGATCAGGTCTGCATCTGGTTTTCAAAGGAAGGTATACTGGGCTGTGATTGTAGCAGTTGAGTATGGTATTTGGCGTACCAGGAATGTTTGCAGGGTAGATAAATACAGCTACTTACCGAGCAAGGTTGTTGAGCAAGCAAGGATGGAAGTAAGGCTAAGAATGATGAATATTAAGATAGGGCAAATTAGGCATGCTGATATTAGTTGGTGTAAATTGAAAGGATTAATGTAATTTGATGATAGCTTAGAATATTTAGTTAAGTGGTTAGAGGCATGAATTGTATTGAACTTTGTAATGCTTGCCTAGGGCAATTTTTTTAATATTACTTACATTGGTACCAAAAAATAAAATAAAATTGGTGTTTCTAACACTAAGCTGCACAATTTGTTTGATATTTCCTTTAATTCCTAAAAATTTCTCTATTTATTTATGATTTCACGCATTTGAAAAATATGAGGAGGGTATGACTAGACCTGACAAAACCAATCCGATCCGATTGACCCGAGACCTGAAATTGAACTGAACTACAACCCTCTAATGTGACCCAAAACCTGAATTGATCCGACCCAACCCGAGCAGGACCCGAAGTTTATCGACCCGAAACTGACCCGACGACCGGATCTGAAACCACTAACCCGAAAATGCCCGAAAAAATATAACTCTAATTGAAAAAAATAGACTTGAAATAACTAAATGCACTTTTTTTTTTCTTAATAATTGACCCGATTGACCCGACCTGTCCTGAACATGACCCAAACTTTGTTAACCCAATACTATCCCGACCCAAAATGACCCGATAAAATTAACTTTGATTGGAAAAAAAGATCTGAAATGACTAATTAAAAAGCATACTTAACTTTATCGGGTAATGCTTTTTCACATTCGAATTTTACTTTTTTCACATCCGTACTTTACAATTATACCTTTGTTATTTTTTCTCTCTCACTCAATTGATTTTTTCAACTCTCTTCCTTACACCTCTCTACGGGCTACGACAACCACTCTATCCAACCTTACTTTGACGAACCTATCCCGATCGACCATACTTTAACCGACCTCGACTCCCCATTTCTCCGACTACCCTTATCCCGCATTTCGCCTACCCAGTAGTAAATAGCTTTTTGAGTGTTGTTGGTCCGTTTTTTTTTGGTACAAGAGAGGGGCAACCCCCGAAAAATATCCAGCTATTATGCGAGGGGTAGCAACCCCAAAAATATCTTCTCGAAGGAGCTGACAAAGACCCGAGGGAGGTAGATCTGACGCAGCTGTACTAGTACTTGAACTGTTCCCTTGATTAGCTAGCCAATCACTAGGTCGATTAGCTTCCTAATAAGAGTGTTCCAGCTTTATCGACCAATAGTCATCATTTATCAGTTCTTTGCATTTCCTAACCAAATACTTCAGATGGTTGCTAACAAGTTGATCTTTTTTAATTAGACGGATACAAGGTTTATAGTCTATGTGAATAATGAGCTTACGAAGCCGAAGCTCCTTAGCCCGTTCTAATCCAGCTAAAAGAGCCAGTAGTTCAGCCTTCATCGAGGAGCAGATTCCACACGAGAAAAAGTAAGCAGATAAAAAATTACCCGTCTCATCCCGGAAAATGCTTCAGCTCCCCGCTGCCCCTGGGTTCCCTTTTGAGGCTCCGTCCGTGTTAAGTAATATCCAACCATGTGGTGGGGGTGCCCATCTTATAAAAACTTCTCTAAAGGTGGTAGCATGATTAGGAGTAAATATTAAGAACCTATCATGCACCCTTTTTGTTACGTTGAACTGATTGAATAAGAAAGACCAAGGATCCAACAGAATTTCCTCATCCCGACCAAAACCAATATAATTACGCCATTGTCAAATCCACCAACAAGATATGGCAAACAACGTCGGCCAATCCTCAAACCCATCTGGAAAATTATTGTTAGCGTTATTACAAATCCAAGTTGAAAATGCTTTTCTTACTCTGGTCGTCTGATTTTGGTGAATTCTGTCCTTACTTCACTCCATTCTTATTGGGCTCATATTTTTCTTATTCCTAATGGTATTATGAATAGAATCATTGCTATGTGTAGGAACTATTTGTGGGGAGGAGCTGCAGAGTATACTAAGTGTAACACCCCGGCCCAAACCTTGGGTCGGGAGCGGTCACTCATGATAGCTCTCCAGGCTGTGTACATGGCCCACAGATCAACACGGGTCCTTTCCAGCGCATTTTGTCCTCACTCATGCGCATCCCGGGAACCTTCCCAGGAGGTCACCCATCCTAAGACTACTCTCAGTCAAGCACGCTTAACTTTTGAGTTCTTTTGCATGGATGACCAGAAAAGAAAGTGCACGTTGTTGATATGAGTAGTACTTTCAAACCCTTTAAGCACTAGTCATTTAAGCCTATCAATGGACCTCTTCAACAAACGTGGGGTGTTACAATCACCCCCCCTTGAAGAACGCAACGTCCTCGTTGCGCCTGGGAGCATAACCGCTAACCCAGAATCCTCCCCCGCTAGGTGGGTGATCACAATGGAGCGTATAACAACTGCCTCCATCACCAGACGGTCGCAGGGTTGCTCTGATACCATTTGTAACACCCCGGCCCAAACCTTGGGTCGGGAGCGGTCACTCGTGATAGCTCTCCAGGCTGTGTACATGGCCCACAGATCAACACGGGTCATTTCCAGCGCATTTTGTCCTCACTCATGCACATCCCGAGAACCTTCCCAGGAGGTCACCCATCCTAAGACTACTCTCAGTCAAGCACGCTTAACTTTTGAGTTCTTTTGCATGGATGACCAGAAAAGAAAGTGCACTTTGTTGATATGAGTAGTACTTTCAAACCCTTTAAGCACTAGTCATTTAAGCCTATCAATGGACCTCTTCAACAAACGTGGGGTGTTACACTAAGGCCCCAAATGTTAGCTGGGATAACTGTTGCTACTCTAAGGCAGAAGGAGGACTTGGCATTAAAGAGGTGAAGCAGTGGAATAGAGCCCTTTTAGGCAAATATGTATGGTGGATAACTTCCAAGAAGGATCATCTATGGGTTAAGTGGGTTAGTAATGTCTATTTAAAAGGATTACATTGGAAGGACTATATTGCTCCTCCTGACACTAGCTGGTCATGGAGGAAAATAAGTCATATTATGACCCAGTTTCATAGTGCTTATGTAGATGACTTGTGGTTGGGATCTGATAAACCTTATGTTGTCATTTGTCAATGATGGATATATCTGGTTGAGACCAGGAAAGGACAGAGTAAGATGGAGTTATGTGTGCTGGAACCCTATGAATGTTCCTAAGACTAGTTTTATTTTCTGGGCTGCAATTCAGAATAGACTACTTACTAAGGACAGATTGAACAAAATGGGGATGCAAGTGGACTCTGCTTGTGATATATGTGGTAATGGAATGGAGACTCTGCAACACGTACTGTACGACTGCATTTACAGTGTGCAGTGCTGCCAAATCCTGCAAAGAAAAATTGGGGTTTCATTCAGATTAGGGCAGCTGGTGGAGTGGCTGGATGCTGGTAGAGGAAGAACTAAGCTTCAAAGGAAGTACATTGGAGCTTGTCATATTGCACTTATTTACAAGATTTGGATGGTTCGACATGAAGTGAGATTTAAGCATTATATTAGACGTCCTGAGGATATAGTACAACAAGTCATGGAGGAGATTAGTATTAGATTAAGCAAGATGAATGTGAGCAAGCTTTCTACTAAGGAAATTGATTGGCTTCATCATCTTAGATGATTTCTTTTGATGAGTTTTAGTGCCTTATGTAATATTTGTTAACATTGTACCATTTGAGCTTTCAATATAACTTACCTTTCCCCAAAAAAGTTGAAAATGCTGATGAATAAAATGTATTGTCCGAGATTCGATCCCCTATTTGATCCCAAATGAACAGAGACATAGGGAAAGAACGAAGCAGATGTTCAGTCGTTTCCTCTCCTAACTTACATCTTGGACACAAAGAATCTTTACCCATATTCCGTCGGACACGATTAGCGTTAACCATCAATCGTTTATGTGTAGCTAACCAAATAAATATTCCGATCCTTCGTTGGACCGGGAGGAGCCAAATAACACGCCAAATAGGTAGCTCTGAATCGTTATTGACATCCGGAGCTCTCAAGTAACCCAAACCCGACTTAATAGAAAATTTACCTGACGAAGTTCCTTTCCCATAGAATGTGTCCTCTCGCTCCGGATCATCAACTAATGAGATAGAAGCTATTTTTTGAAGCTCGAATTATGGTAGAAAATTAGAAAATAAATCCCATTTTCACTCGGAATATTTGCACCACATCTCGCTCATGGTAGCGTCCAATATATCGTTTAGGATAGGTGCGATACTGGCATCGGAAAAACATGATTCGTCAACCCAGGAATGGTCCCAGAATAAAGTTTTTCGTTCATTGCCTACCGCGACGGAAGAGCCAAAGATAATAGTTTTTGATTGAGACGATATCCCTGCCCACACATTAGACATTTTTTGTTTAGGCCAAAACATATCGATATCTCACCGTCCTTCACAATACTTCGCTCGGAGAACTTGAGACCATAATTTTGAAGGTTTAGCTAGGACACGCCATCCTTGCTTGATGAGAAAGGCCGCATTAGCCTGCGTTGCCGACATAATCCCGAGCCCACCTTCTGTTTTCGGCTTTTGAACTATTTCCCACGAAATAAGATGAACAAATATCTTATTATCGTTGCCACTCCATAAAAATCTACGAGCCTTACGATCAAAGGAATCACACACCGAGCTAGAGAGATAGTCGTTTTGTGGACCAGCCTGCTAGCCTTTGATTAATGTTTTCTTCAATAAGAGCAAATGTATTCTTAGTGACTCGACCGTTTATCATAGGCATTCCTAAATATGTTCCCAAG
The DNA here is from genome assembly GCA_022085475.1 of Heliosperma pusillum. Taxonomy (NCBI): domain Eukaryota; kingdom Viridiplantae; phylum Streptophyta; class Magnoliopsida; order Caryophyllales; family Caryophyllaceae; genus Heliosperma; species Heliosperma pusillum. Next base: position 10,852 of record JAIUZE010074607.1, on the reverse strand, counting down.
TCTTCTGTCTCCTCAAATCCTACCGCCTGACTCACAGTTTCCTTCATTTCATGGGAAATATTTCCAGAATAAGATACCCGGGATTTAGTCACGCTGACTTTCTTTCCCGAAGCCCGACAAAAGTTGTCTTGAACCGAATTAATAATAAGATCTTGTTCCAATGTTGCTTCCCCAAGTAAGACCATGTAATCCACAAAAAATAAGTTTGATAGCCTAGGTTCGTCGCGGCATAATTCAAATGGCCTCCTATTTTTGGAGCGGACTTCAGTATCAATAACTTGTTGCAACTTTTCCAAGCACATAACAAATAGATAAGAGGATAAGGGGTCACCTTGACGGACTCCTCGAGATGGCTTGAGTTGTTCGGTAGGCTCGTACTCGTGACACACTCCATAATGACGTCTATCATTAGTCCTGGAAAACACATATCCGAAAGTGTAGCTTCAATAAAATTCCATTTGAGACGGTCATAGGCTTTTTCAAAGTCTTTTTTTTATAGTCATAAATGCCCTTTTCCCCTTCTTTTGACGCATGGAATGGATTACTTCCTGAAAAACCACAAGATTATCCGTAATTTGACGACCCAGGACAAAACCGCTTTGACTTTCAGTAATGAGTTGAGGAAGAACCTTTTTTTTATTCTATTGGATATAGCCTTGCTAATAACTCTGTAGGCTACATTACAAAGACTGATCGGGCGAAATTGTGAGACGGACTCGGGAGCAGTAATCGGAATAAGCACAATATGGGTATCATTCAATCCTTCCGGAAAATCCTTCCCTTCCAAAGCACCAATAACCATATCGTAGAACGACGACTCGACTAAAGGCCATTGTTTATTGTAGAATAGAGCTTGAAAACCATCGGAAGCAAGTGCTTTCAAAGTAGCCATGTTGAGGATGACCTGCCCAATTTCAGCTATGGAATAATACCTAATTAACAAAGCCCAATTTGCGTCGCTAAACACTTGGAATAAACTGTACGAAATATTGGACTCTACTTCCTGTGAAATCATCGTCCCTGTATAAATTTTTGAAATAATCAACCAACAAATTCTTAATTTCTTCTTCGTTCTCTCTCAGTAACTATGAACCAATTCAAAGAGCCAACGTGAAAGAATTAGGTATTTCGATTTCCGTCTGAAATAAAATCAACTCTTGATTTTTGATACCACATGAGCTCTTCCCTTTCAAGTACATTGTCAAGCTCCTTGCGAAGTTTAGCTTCCACTTTAACTAGACGTTGCTCTCTAGCCGTAGACAACAGCTTTTGGCACCCTTCAATCCGTGCTAGTAAAACTTTCTTTTGACGAAATATATTTACAAAAATTTCCTGGTTCCAAACTTGAAGCTTTGTAGACAAAGCCGCGAGCTTAGAAGTAAAAGAACCGTTATTATGGCCAATTTTCTTCAACAAACTTAATAAATGTTTAAAAGGCTTCTGGACTGAACTCAGGGGAGCAAATCCGTTTGGAGAAAAAAGTAACGGACTATGATCTGATTGATAAGCGGGCACATGTTTCACCATAGGATTCTCAAACATAGATCCCCATTCAGTGTTACATAGAGCTATATCCGTCGCACACTTTGTCTGTTATTTAGAGAGTTGCCGCGAACCCAGGTGTGAGCCGGACCGGTAAACGCAATTTCAGTAAAGTCACAATTCTTGACCCAGTGTTTCTTGTCCGTTGGTTTGCCTGACTGTGAGCTAATAATTGATTGTTTCTATGTGTAAGCGTGTAATGTTGCTGATGCCTCAGTCTACATAGTTGTACTACTGTGCTAACAAATTATTTGGTTTTTTTATCAATCGTTTATACCAATACCCTCCCCAGTTTGCACTATCCACCATTGGTCCAATCCCCACTACTCTAGAACCACCGTGCACTAGTGTAACCACCGCTTCTTCCACCAACCATAAACCCTAATTCATAATAATTGATAACCTACCAAATATTAAATTTACTCCTATCTAAACCCTGATAAGGTTAAAGTCGCGTCACCTTAATCAAAGTAAACCTAATTCACAACTAACTAATAGTCAGCAGTAAGCAAGGTATCGAATCCACAGGGAGGCGGTAGTATTCTAATCTGTTAAACTAGGTTCGTCTCTAAAGTAACAATTTTGGGGTTTTGAGATTTGTATTTCTAAACTAAAAGCAATCAATAACAATAACTAATAGCAAACAATAACAACTAATAGTAATAACAACTAGTAATAAAAGGTTGAAAACAATAAGATTAAAAGTCTGGGGTCTCAGGTTCACTAGGATTATTGTTCAGGGGTAAGGATGTAGTCAGCTACCATGCAATAAAGTTATCTAAGGTCACAAGATCGGTCGATTCAATTATGCCCTTTAGATCTACAATTTAACATGCGATCGCTATCATTAAACGAGTTTTATTCAATTATCGTAGCCTATCTTAGTCTTAACCCGGTCGGTGTTAATCCTAATTTGCGAGACTAGCTAATTAATCCTGGCGAGTAATCAAACAACTAGATATAAACGATAATCAAACGATAACCATGCAATTGCAATTCGATTAATTAATCTACCCCTTCTAACAATCCTAGATCCCCTTTCAACCCTAGAAAGGAATTTAACTACTCATGACGATATTAATAACAACGATAATAGACAAGGTAAACATGATTAACAATAATAAAAGGATGAACAAAGAATAATTAAAGAACAAGAAGGTAATTAACTGAATAACAAAGGAAGATTTAAGAATACCGATTACAAGCTTGAACTAAGGACAATCGTCTTGATGAATAAAATCCAGAGGCAAAGCAAGCTAAATTAGGTTTTCTAATATTAAAGCATAAAAGCATAAGAAAGCACACCTAATTGTGAATGACGAGCTTTCCTTTTATAACAAAAATCTAATTAATTAGGTTAAAGTTTAGGAAAATATGAAAAGCCGCCGAAAAGCTAGGTTGCTCGATCGAGCAAGACAACAGTGCGACTCGATCGAGCAAGGTAGGACTGCTCGATCGAGCAGGGCTCGATCGAGCACCCTTCATTTTGGCTCATTTCTTCGATTTTCTTCATTTCTTCTCTTTCGTTCTCGATTTCCGTGTCTAACCTTCTACGATCCAACTCCGCCATGCTCCATATGAACTCAAAAAGCTCCAAATGCATCCAATCTGCATTAAAACATAATAGAAGCGGTAGAATCGATATTATAGCTAAAATAGCATGAAATAAGCAAGGAAAGACGGTAAATCGAGTTATATGAGTCTAAGGGAAGCGTAAAATATGTATATAAATAATGATTATCAAACTCCCCCAAACCAATCCTTTTCTTGTCCCTAAGCAAAGCACTTAACACTATACAAGGACAAACATACAAATGGTGAATGAAAAACTCAAAGCTAATGTCAATGCACATACAAATCCCAAGCTATCCATATCTATAACAAAGTAATGACCAAGTTGTACCAATAAAACAAATTCAAAGGCACGGGAAAGTAGAAAACGCAGCTCATATTCCAAGATTTTACATGATACCGTAGTATAGACAAAAACCAAATACCTTTCAATCTTGCAAGGCTCAATTTGTCGGATTCTCGCGGATTCACTCATGCACTCATAAGTTTATGTAAAGGTGAGTTTTGTGAAGATAGAAAGAAATAGAAACACTCACTCAACTTATGAAACATGCATGCATTCTAATGTGATAGTAATTTCCCCAACTAATACGCATTCGCTAAAAAGCACATGAATTAGGACAACAAGGGAGGCTAATGGGTGAAGGTATAGAAGTTGATTGTGCCAAGGCACGTATGGGAATGTGGGGCTAAGACCGGTAGTCGCACCGACACTTACCAAAACAAATCTACAAGACTAGCACAAACCAACACCAACTAGAGAAATCATCTTAAACTTTGACAACACAAGAGAGAGAACTATATTGCTCTCTGAAAAATGGATTAGACTCTAGTAAATTCCCTTTCATTATCCCTTGAATAATTTAATGAAGCAAAATATTTTTCTTTTTTTCCTCTTTTTTTTCTTTTCTTCATCATTTTTTTTTCTTTTCAGATCTTTTGCTTCACAACTTTTCTCAACAAAGGGAATAAATGACACAATTCCCAACATACTTGCTACACCCATTTGATATTCTTTTTTCAGAAATCCCGACCCAACCATAGTAGACAAGTAGATAAGAAAAACATGCAACTGCGACTGTCCCGATAAGGTAGGCAAATTCTAGGAATGTAGCTTTTAGATAGGTTATAAAACAGGCTACAAAAGGCTCAAATTGGCTAAACATAAAGAACTCAATAATAAGGGTATAAAATCAAGTCTTTTTGGCTATGTGAGGCTTATTTGAACAAAAAGAACCGCCTTTCCTCATGCACTTATCAGACGAATGCGTATAGTATCAAGAAAGGAATGTCACACTTATGCAATTTGATATTACATATACCACAAGGAGTACCACACTCAAGCCTAAAGACAATGAGACCAGTTTATTGATGTTCCTGGCCTAGGAAGCTCTATAGATCTCAGAATTTTAAGTGGTTTACCAACAAAAATTGGCCAAATCTAATTAGCATAAGGTATGTAAAAAACGGTCAAGACTTGTACTATGAGCTTTGTTTTCAAAAGTAGTAAGTCAAAACAATGTACATGGACAACTTATTTGGGATTCAAATGCAGAAACAATGCAAGTTATCATCATCGTTATTCAATTTCACCAAGACTCGACCTAATAAAATAAAAAACATGTTTTTGGATTTTGTAAATTTTTCAATTTTTATGATTTTTTTTTTCTTTCACACAACGGAAATAAACACACAACATAAATAAAGACTCTCCCCCAAACCTAAATGTCACAGTGTCCTCATTGTGACGCTAACAGCACATCAATCACACAATCAACCAACATCATCAACCTAAAGGACACAACAAACAAAGGGGAATGGGGAAATAACTAAAAGAAAATACAATAAAAGAAAGTACAAGGATAGATAATACCAGCTGTATAGGCATAGCCTCCCCCAAACCAGCTGCAATACGGGGGTGTAGTGACCAGCTGTCACTACTGCTCTTGGTCACCATCATCATCATCATCATCATCATCATCACCCCTCTGAGCAGCACCAGAAGAAGAGGCCCGAAATGGCTCACCAAATCCACCAACTGGAGCATCCGGTCGGATAGGAGTATACCAAGAACGACCCAGGCAACCATAATCGTGACTAAACTCCTGGGAAAACTGCTGAGGAGTCACCCCATAATTACGGAACACACCACTCTCGTCACCCAGACCTAGGTAGTAGCTCGGCGGAGTCCAACCAACAGTAGCATTAAGATCAGTCCGCATAAGGTTCTCCCAAAGTCCTCTCATCACCAAGTCATAGTTAATGCCTTGGTGAATCCTAATCTCCCTCTCCAAAGCCGGATCATATGTATAAGCAGGTGAAGGGTAAGGGTACGGAGCTGGGGTGGGTGCAGAGTGTGGAGTCGGAGTGGTGGTGGTGGTGGTGGCCTGAGTAGAAGTAGAAGGAGCGATCCGCCGACGAGGTCCACGGGTCTCGGTCAAGGCAAAAACAAGCTCAGGCGGAACCACATAAGAACGAGGGGGAGGGGTATGTCTAGTCTGAGGATCATGGGTGGGTAACCGCTCTGTAGAAGGTAGATGGTTATCCCTGTCGGGAAGAGCTATCCACTGGGACCCCCGTACCCGCCACTGAAATCTAGCGTTTCCTAACGCATTAATCCAGCAAAGTGTGTGGCGTAAGTACTCCTCGTCTACTCTAGGGGCATTGGTGTGTATCTACGGTCTCCCCCAAACCCAGTAAGTCGCCTAGCCAACCTAGTGACCAAGGCACCACAGTCTAAAGAATGTTGGGTGGGGGAATTAACTCTCCAGAAAGCATAGCACACCAAACCGATCGGGTGGAAATAAAAATCATTCTAATGCTTGGGGTTGAGGGTAGAAGCAAGTAATAAAACCTCATGAAAATTTAACTTACTGAGGTCCTTCCTAGCAAACAAAAGGAGGCTAAAGAAACGCAAAAACAACCTCAGACAAGGATGTTGCACATCATTGACCGCCATAGCATTAACACGCGCATCATGAAGATTAGTAAAGAGAGTAAAATAATCAACGGCTTGAAAGCCGGAAGGAATAGCAACAAAAGCATCATCGTCACCAAGAGAAAGACCCAAATGGTTAGCTAATTCAGCATACGACAACACAAAATCCCTATTGAGCAATCGAAAAGACACACGTTTATTTGTCTCGTCCCAATCATAGGAACTGAAAAATTCAAGGGTTAGTGGTCGATAGGAAAGCTCGTTAAGGGAATATATCCCACCAAACCCAATTCGGTCAAACATATCAAACAAAGCATTACCAAAACCGAGGGCACGGAGACCGGTGGGGCACACACAACGAGTAGGGTCCATAGGACGACCCATAAGCATAGCAAAGCGATCATGTTGCTCTTGTGTGCTGAAAATGATCCAAGGGTAAGTGGGATTACTAGGAATCGCTTCTATTTTGGGTTGTCGAACAAGACGGGGTTCTCTACAACGCTTGCTAGTTCCTACTTGTCTAGACATGGCTATTTGAAGTAAATAAAACACACAAACACTACAATATGCTCAAAAAGACGAATTAGCAAACCCTAACTCGAAAAAAAATCAAATTTGAGTCTAAAACGCAAGAAAGACGGAGCAATTAGTAATGCAAGGGTGATTAATTACTAAAGAACAAAGTAAGAAAGCAACAAACAATGAATTAGAAGCACAAAATTGAAGAAATAAGAAGCAAACTCTAAATCACGTTTTGGGCAAAATAAGGGAGCAAGAACACCAATTTCTTCACTAATTGCACTTAAAACAAGTAGAATAATGATTGTTGATGCTAGTTTGATGATTAATTGATGATTATAAGTGGATTGAAAGAGGTTATTTGAGAGAGTAAGGGTGAGGGAAAGAACAAAATAGGCGAAAGAAGGAGAAGAATGAAAAGAATTGGGGAAAAACCTGCGTTTTGAGCTTCGGGACCGGTCGGACCGGACCGACTCAATTGAGCAGGTCATGCTGCTCGATCGAGCAACCTAAAATTTCTAGATTTTGAGGGGCTGCTCGTTCACGGGTAGAATTGGTGCATGGATAACTCGATCGAGCAAGTCATGCTGCTCGATCGAGCAACCTATCATTTTCGTATTTTCCTTGTTTTCTCTTCTTTTCTCCTTTCTTTCTTTTCGTTTTTCATTATTAAAGCGACTTCCAATTTTATTAGCTGCAAACACTCGATAAAATTGTTAGATCACTCCCTCACCGCACTCAATAAAGCACAACTATATTAACTATCCAAACTAAATCTAATTTAACTATAACATTAAGTAAGCTAATCGAAATAAAATTTACAAATGAAATACAAGTAAATGCCGGGTTGCCTCCCGGTTAGCGCTGGTTTATATCGGTCCCGCACGACCGTGTTAACTCAAAGTCATGGTGATTTATCAAGAGTGAAAAGGTCGACGACCTCTATCACTCCTATAAATGCTCCATCATAATATATCTTCAAGCGTTGACCATTGACTTTGAAAACTTCACCCTTGTCGGTTTGTAGCGTAACCGACCTAAACTTGTTCACCTCGGTAACTGTGAAGGGTCCCGACCATCTGGACTTGAGTTTACCTGGAAAAAACGCAAACGGGAGTTAAATAATAATACTTTATCACCAATTTTAAATTCCCGCTGCAGGATATGCTTGTCATGCCACTTCTTTGTCTTCTCCTTGTAAACCCGAGCACTATCATAGGCATGCAATCGAAACTCATCGAGCTCGTTCAATTGCATAAGTCGTTTCTCACCTGCCAGTGAGGGGTCCATATTTAGCCCTTTTATGGCCCACATAGCCTTATACTCAAGTTCAACCAGTAGATGGCACGCCTTGGCATAGACTAACCGGTATGAAGAAGCACCGATTGGAGTCTGAAAAGCAGTTCTATAAGCCCATAAAGTGTCATCAAGCTTACGACTCCAATCCTTCCTGGATTTACTCACAACTTTCTCAATGATAGACTTAATCTCCTTATTAGAAACCTCCACCTGACCACTTGTCTGCGGATGATAACTTAACTCCCGACGATGTGTAACGCCATATTTCTTCAATAAAGAGTTAAGATGGCGCTCATTGAAATGCTTTCCTCCATCGCTAATGAGAGCACGAGGAACCTCAAATCGTGGGAAAATGATCTCCTGAAACAGTTTAACAACTGCTTTGGCATCACAAGTGGGAGTGGCAATGGCTTTCACCCATTTGGAGACATAGTCTACGGCTACTCAAATATATTGGTTACCATGGGAATATGGGAATGGCCCTTGGTAGTCAATACCCCAAACATCGAATATCTCAACTTCCAAAATACCCGTTTGAGGCATCTCATGCCTTTGCGAAATATTACCCGTCCGTTGACACGCGTCACAAGAACGGACAAATGTAGTAGCATCCTTGAGAATAGTCGGCCAATAAAAACTCGACTGCATAACTTTAGCAAACGTCCTTGAGGCACCATGATGACCGCCATATGAAGAAGAGTGACAATGAGAAAGGATGACATGTACCTCACCCTCTGGAATACATCGTCGATAAATGCCGTCGGCACATTCCCGGAATAGATAAGGATCATCCCAAAAATACCTCTTGACATCGTGTTGGAACCTCTTCTTTTGCTGATAGGATAGATCAGAAGGCATAATTCCCCCAACCAAAAAGTTGGCATAATCGGCAAACCATGGAGTCTCCATGGTAATGGCAAGGAGATGATCATCAGCAAACGAATCATCAATGGGGATGGAATCTCCCCCTTCAAACCTTAAACGAGATAAATGGTCAGCAACCACATTCTCAGCACCTGACTTATCCCGGATCTCCAAATCAAATTCTTGTAGTAACAAGATCCAACGAATAAGCCAAGGTTTGGCTTCCTTCTTAGCCAACAAATACTTTAGTGCTGCATGATCAGTGTAGACTATCACCTTAGAACCCACAAGATAGGCTCTAAACTTATCCAAAGCAAAGACAACCGCAAGTAACTCTTTCTCAGTGGTAGCATAGTTAACTTGCGCATCATCCAAAGTCTTACTAGCATAGTAAATTGCATGTAGCACCTTATCCTTCCTTTGCCCCAAAATAGCGCCAACTGCATAGTCACTGGCATTACACATTATCTCAAACGGCAATGTCCAATCAAGAGACTGGATAATAGGAGCTGAGATTAGAGCTGGTTTAATCCTGTCAAAAGACTTAACACACTCATCAGTAAACACAAACGGGGCATCCTTATGGAGAAGCTTAGTCATTGGTTGAGCAATCTTCGAAAAATCCTTAATAAAACGGCGATAAAACCCCGCATGACCATGGAAACTTCTAACACTTTTAACATTCACCGGGTACGGTAATTGCTCAACCACTTCCACTTTAGCTTTATCCACTTGGATGCCTCGTCCAGACACCAAATGACCAAGTACCACCCGTTCAGTTACCATGAAGTGGCACTTTTCCCAGTTTAACACAAGATTGCTTTTCTCACAACGTTGTAAGACCTTAGTCAGATTAGCTAAACAACTATCAAAATCGGTCCCATAAACACTGAAGTCATCCATAATGACCTCCATAATAGACTCGATATAATCAGAAAAAATAGCCATCATACAACGTTGAAAGGTGGCGGGGGCATTACATAACCCAAAAGGCATTCTTCGGTAAGCAAAGACACCATAAGGGCATGTGAAGGTAGTCTTTTCATGATCGTCAAGATGAATGGGGATCTGAAAGAATCCCGAGTAGCCGTCTAGATAACAAAAATATTTATGACACGCTAGACGCTCTGACATTTGGTCAATATAGGGAAGAGGGAAGTGGTCTTTCCTAGTGGCTACATTCAGCCTCCTATAATCAATACACATCCTCCACCCTGTCACTAGTCTAGTAGATATGAGCTCATTTTTCTCATTAGTGATGACCGTATTCCCTCCCTTCTTAGGGACTACCTGAACAGGACTGGCCCACTTGGAATCCGAAATAGCATATATGATTCCGGCATCTAACAATTTCTGCACCTTTTTTCTAACTACCTCTTCCACAGTGGGGTTCAAACGACGCTGACCCTGCCTACAAGGTTTATGGTCTTCTTCTAAGTGGATACGGTGCATACAAAAGTCAGGACTAATACCTTGTAAATCGTCAATGTTATAACCTATAGCGTTTTTATGTCTTTTTAAAACCACCAACAAATCAGTAAGTTGGCTTTCAGATAGGCTAGCACTGACAATTACAGGATTCATCTCATGGGAATCAAGAAAAACATACTTAAGATGAGAGGGGAGGGGTTTAAGTTCAGGTTTCTTTACCTCGGTAACCTTAGGGGGGTTACCTAAGCTATAAACCTTCTGTAACTTGCAGTCCTCTCCTATGAGCAGTTTTTCCATCTCAACTACTTCTTCATTCAGTGAGCTTCCAGCTTCAGCAGTGCTGGAAATTAAGGCGATCTCCAGAGGATCCCTATTCAAACACAAAGAAAGACAGTCATCAATAGATAAATCAACAATATCGACTCTATGACATGTCTCTTCTAACATGGGGTGTTTCATGGCATTGTCTAAATTGATAGTAATTGTATCATCCCCCACTCTTAGTGTAAGTCTCCCATTCTTAACATCTATAACCGCCCCCGCAGTATGGAGGAATGGTCCTCCCAAGATGATAGGAATTTGGGTGTCCTCAGCCATATCTAAGACAACAAAGTCAACTGGTATGAAAAACTTCCCTACTCTAACCGGCACGTCTTCTAAAATCCCTAAAGGGTGTTTAATAGAACG